>CAJQZJ010032004.1:7309960-7336335 GCA_907164525.1 Lophiomys imhausi | reverse complement strand
TATATATTCACTAAATCTAACTTATATTAACCTATCAGCCCCTACAGGGTTCCCTGGAAGAGCAGTCTGTGCTTTTAACTACTGAGCCATCTCTCCACCTCTGTACACTCATTTACAGAAAGGAAGGAAGGAGGGAGGGAGGGAAGGAGGGAGAAATTTTGGGGACCCAGAGTGGAGTGCTGTGAATTGTGTCCTCTTAGCAGTCACATGCTGAAGCTTTAGCTCCCAGTGCCATGTTATCTGGAGACTGACTTTTGGAAAGTAATTAGTGTTGGATGAAGTCTAAAGGGTTGAACTCTTGACACCACAGAGCCTGCTGTGTCCCCTCATGACCCCAAGGAAAGGCCATTTGGAACTGAGCACGTAGGAAGCTGCTAGAAGCTGGGAAGACTCCTTATAGAACTCCACCTCGTAGCCTTTAGCTTTCACCCTTCAGAACTGTGGGGATAAATCCTGGTTTTAACCACCTGCCCTGTGGGTTTGTTATGGAGGCAGAAGCTGACTGAGACAGCTAGAGAGGTCAACCACCTCTTCATATACCAGCTTATTTCATTTTCTGTTAAATGTCCTGTATCTCTGCCTGTATCTATGGAGTTGTTGTGTTAGTTTTTGGTCACAGCTATAACTAAGTACAACAGTTTTGGTAGACTAAACCAACAAAACTGGGCCAGGCCTGGTGGCACACGCCTTTAGTCCCAGCACTTGGGAGGGAGAGGCAGGTGGATCTCTGTGAGTTTGAGGCCATTTAGGTCTACAAAGTGGGTCCCAGGATAGCCAGGGCTACACAGAGAAACTCTGTCTCAAAAAAACAAACCGAAAACAAACAAATAAAACAGAACTTCTGGGTATAGTGACACAGACCTTTAATCCCAGCACTTGGGAGACAGAGACAGGTAGATCTCTGTGAGTTCAAGGCCAGCCTGGTCTATATAGTGTGTTCCAGGACAGCCAGGGCTGCACAGTGAGACCCTGTCTTGAAAAAACAATAACAGCAACTAAAAACCAAACCATCCAATCAAAAAAAACCTCACAACTTATTCACAACAGCCATAAGGTGGAACTAACATAGGTCTACTGACAAATGGCTTCATAAAAAAAATGCCATCTAGTCATGCAGGGAGTTATCATTCAGCCATAAAAGAGGAAATTCTAATGCATGGTACAACACTGGTGAACTGTGCTGTGTAAAATAAACCATCACAAAATGACAAATACTGCTTGACTCCACTTAGAGGCATGCCACAGGGTGGTCACATTCATAGAATCGAGCAGGGTGAGGTTACTGTAGAATTGTTTGGTGGGAACAGAATGTTGCTTTTCCAAAGATGAAAAGAGCCCCAGAGACTGACAATACTATAGGATGCAGAACAATGTGCAGCAACTGCACGAATGCTTAAACAGGGTGGAGTTCATAAATCCAATGTTACGGTGTACTTTACCACCACTAAAAGAAAATAGCCACATGGTGGCATCCGCTTGTGAAATAAATTTTTTTTTTTTAAATCTGTGTGTAACACTGAGCATCAAATGAACAGTCTTAGGTCAAACATGGGGCTTCCCAATGAGAGTCATGGACTGGGAGGGACTATAAGCAGTGTGCGCAGGCAAGTTGTATAAAATGTTCAGAGTGGCCAGTACTTCCTAGGAGGCCTGGGACCCTATATGGAAAGCTTATAGGTAACTGTAATTCTGAAACATAAATATATTCTCACTAAATTGCTGGCTGGGGAGGGAGAAATTTTATCAGTATCTGTTCCCAACACTTCCTGGTGTACCCCATCTCTACACTTGATTCTTCAGGTGATTGAGGAAGCTTAGGCCAGCCAGCAGAGAGTACAGGGCCTGGAAAGGTGTCTGGACAGTGTTCTGGAAGGTTCTGAGCAGGGAATTGGCAGAATTACTTTATAACCACCTTTACTTAGTTTCTAGAGGTTTGTATATTTTTATGAATATAGAAAATAATACCTCATATCGGTAGCCATCTGTAAATCTGGAGTTCATTGGGACTCTGACAGTGTCTCAAAGCTTTCCATGGAGTGTGAAGGAATCCCCCATCAGCTCCAGCCAGGAAAGCTGTTTCGAAAAGCAAACACCCTGCGGTTAGGTGTCTAGGAGATAAAGCAAACTGTTGGCATCCCAAGGCTTGGCTGGATGTTACTACTTCCTGTTTTCATTAGGCTGAAAGGAATCCTAACCAGTTAGTCCATTTCCTGGAAATAATATCCTTCCTAAGATTCTGTTTCATCACCCTCAAAAGGAACAAGCATTGCCCAGGTGCTGACGAGTATTGTCTTGCATTAGGCAAATTATCAAAAAATCTTGTTTCCACACAGAAATTTCAGGGAATCTGTAACAATTAGCTCAGAAAGTCTGTTTTTTGTTTTTTCTTTTTTTTGGTTTTTTGAGACAGGGTTTCTCTGTGTAGTCCTGACTGTCCTGGACTCGCTTTGTAGACCAGGCTGGCCTCAAACTGACAAAGATCCGCCTGCCTCTGCCTCCCAAGTGCTGGGATTAAAGGCGTGCACCACCACCGCTCGGCTTGTTTTTTTGTTTTTTCAAGACAGAGTTTCTCTGTGTAACAGCCCTGGCTGTCCTGGAACTCTCTTTGTAGCCAGGGTGTCTTGGAACTCAGAGATCCACCTGCCTCTTGTCTCCTGAGTGCTGGGATTAAAGGCAGATATCATCATGCCTGCCCAGCAGAATAGTCTTCACAGACAAGCCAGAATGGTAAAACAACACAAGCAAACAAAGACGTCTTAGTTCTAGTCATGGTGGGAAGAAATCTTAGAAGAGAAGAGGGAGTGGTACACATCACTTCAGGTCACTTCTGTAGCAGTCACATGGTCACACTAAATTGCAAAGGAGGCAGAGTGTTTCTCTTCGAGTTGCTCTGGCTCTGCCAAGCGGTGCAGAGATCCAATAATCTCTGGAGATTATTCTTGTGTCCTGGGAACAGCACAGCTGAGAGCTGGAGGACCTATCACACAGTTCTTTTTGGAGCTTCAAGTCAGCGCCCCTGCTACTCTATCAGTAATTTTGTGAGCAAAACCGAACAGCAATCCCTTGAGTTTTGCAAGTGATAAAGAAATCAAGCATGCTATTTGATTACATAAAATATCTAGCTGACAGATACGCTTCTGACCGTTTCTCTCCTATCTAGAACAACTGTTCTTAGTTGGAGAGGGGGAGTGATTTTTGTGCTCAAGGTCTCCAGACTATTTCCAAACTAAATAGCAAAGTGAAAAAGTCATAAAGCTGGAGTTTTCGGGCTTGTTTGTAGAGAACAGTGCACATGGTGTTTGTAAAACACCAGTTGTGGGGCTGGGGAGATGGCTCAGAAGTTAGAATGCCTGATGTGCTTGCAGAGGTTCCAGTCCTGTACCCAGAACCCACACGTGGTTCACAACCTTCTGTAACTCCGGTTATACTGTCTAATGCTTAGAGATATTAGAACATTTTGTTATGTTTATTTATTTATGTGTTGTTATTACACCCATGTGGAAAGACTTTCTTCTTTTTCTTTTTCTTCTTTTGAGACAAGATCTTTCTATATAGCCCCTGGCTGTCCTGCTACTCACTATGTAGACCAAGCTGGCCATGAACTCACAGAAATTCACCTTCCTATGCCTCCCAAATGCTGGGATGAAAGGCATGCACTACCACACCCAGCTGGAGAGGCGCTTTTTCTTGTCATGACTGGGGCTGGGGTACCTGTGGCATCAGAAGCCAGGGGTATTGTTGAACGACTTGCTGTGCAGTTCACACCCTTCCTTCTCTAAAGAGGAGTTACACAGTCTAACACATCAGTGGTGTCAGAATTAACAAAGCCTTGTACGGGGGTGCTGGAGAGTTGGCTACACAGTTAAGAATACTTGTTGCGGGGCTGGAGAGATGGCTCAGCGGTTAAGAGCATTGGCTGCTCTTCCAGAGGTCATGAGTTCAATTCCCAGCAACCACATGGTGGCTCACAACCATCCATAATGAAATCTGGTGCCCTCTTCTGGTCTGCAGATAGATATACCTGCAGACAGAACACTGTATACATAATAAATAAATCTTAAAAAAAAAAAAAAAAAGAATACTTGTTGCTCTTTCATAGGGCCCAGAATCAGTTTTCAGAACCCACATGGTGGCTCAAGACCACCCGCCATTCTAGTTATAGGATATAGGATATCTGACACCATTTTCTGTCTTCCTTGGGTGCTGGGCATGAGCGAAGTTCACATACATATATGCAAAACAGAGAAATAAGTAAATCTAAAGGAAAAGAGTCTGATGCAGAACTAGAATCCAAGCACCCAAGTGCCTGCCATCCAGTTCTCTCAGAAAGTCCAACCTCCTGTCCACTCAAGTAATCTTCTGCCATTATAAGCATGGAGGGTTACAGTGCACGCCCAGTCTGTACCCAGCCTCCTTTGCAACGTGACCGTGGGACTGGTTCTCACCAATGTACATAACCTAGAATGAAGAGTGCCACTCCCCTCCAAGAATTCTTTTTCCCTTTCTGCTGGCAAGATGGAGATGATAACTAGGGTCTGTGGGAGAGCTACGGTTACAGCCTGGACCCCTGAGTCACTATAGGAGTGACCATCCTCTGGAAATATAGGTGGCATTTAAAAATTTTTTGTTATGTGTGTGTGTGTGTGCTGGTTACATGTGCTATAACATGCATATGGAGATCAGAGGACAGCTTTTAGGAGTTGATTCTCTCCACTTTGTTGAGGTGGGATCTTATTTCCTTCAACCTTCTGTATATTCTAGGCTAGCTAGTCCTCAAGCTTACAGACAGTTCTCCTGTGTGTGCCATCTTGCCACAGGAATGCTTGGACCTCAGATGTGTGCTGCTGAATCTGGCTTAAAAACAAGCCGGGCTGGTGGTGCACACCTTTAATCTCATCACTCGGGAGGCAGAGGCAGGCAGATCTCTAAGTTCAAGGCCTGCTTGGTCTACAGTGAGTTCCAGGAGAGCCAAGACTACACAGAGAAACCCTGTCTTAAAAAAAAAAAAGAACGACCACATTTATTTTATTATTTGTTTTATGCATATGGGTGTTTTGCCTACTTGAATGCCTAGGTACCACATGTGTGTCTGTTGCCTGTGGAGGCCTGAAGAAGGCATTGTATCCCCTGGAAACTGGAGTTTTATTTTAGTTTATTTTATTATGATTCTATATGCATGTATGCCTGCATCACAAGAATTCCTGGTACCCTCAGAGGCCAGAAGAGGGTGTCGGACCCCCTGGAACTAGAGTTGTGAGCCACCATAGGCCCTGGGAATCATAGGTACTGGGATTAGAGGTGTGAACCACCATGTCTGGCTGGCAGTTATGTTAGAAAAAAGTGAGTTTTCATGTTTTAGTCAACAGATGTCACAAAGGCTTATCTCATCTTAGTGAATAAGTTGCTCCCAAGCCTGTAAATAAATAAATAGGTAGAGCCCCTCTAACCTGTTTCCACACAAGGAACCTTAGAAAGCAGAGGGAACTCTGATTAGGAAAAATAAGCAGAGCCGGTTGGTGGTGGTGCATGCCTTTAATCCCAGCCAGTACTCGGGAGACAGAAGCAGAAGGATTTCTATGAGTTCCAGGTCAGCCTGGTTTACAGAGTCAATTCTAGACAGCCAGAGCTACACAGAGAAACCCTATCTCAAAAAACAAAACAAGACAACAAAAAGAAAAAAAAAAAGAAAAAGAAAAGAAAGGCGTGTTAGTTACCTTTGTCCCTGAGGTTAGCCTAGGGTTGTTTCCAAGCTTGCCACTGAGGGGCCATGCCTGCTCTGTGTGGTGAAGTTACATCATCAAGTTGGTTAACTTGATTGAGCCACGGGATATCCACATATATGGCTAAACATTATTCTGGCTATTTCTGTGCTAGTTGGGTCTAAGACTCATGTGTTCCAAGATCATGTGTTAAAGGCTTGATCCCCGCCTATGGCACCCTTGAGAAGTGGGAGAACATCTCAGATAGACCAGCGGGATGTGGTGGTGCAATATTTTGTAAATATTTGTAAAACTAGGAAACTAAGCCAGGAGGCTTGCCAAAGTGTGAGGTTAACCTGAGCTACACAGTGAGACTGTCTGGAATAGCCAGAAAGAGGAAAAGAGGTAGGACTAGTGGGTAAGTAAGGTCACCAGCTTATGTCTCTGATCCTTTCTCTTCTATTTTGCTTCCCAGTGGCCATGACCTGAACACCCCGTTCTGCTAAGTGCTCCCACTGTGATGTACTGCGCTGCTTTAGGCCCAAAGCAAGGAGGCCAAATGAGCATGGAAACTTTGAGACTGTGAGCCGAGACAAGTCCTTCCTCTTCATAAGATACTTATCCCAGCTCTGGGACTGCCGCTCCTTTCGAGTCATGGTGGCGTGGCTGTGGAAGGGGCTGGTAGGCATCGGCCTCTTTGCCCTCGCCCATGCTGCCTTTTCGGCTGCACACCATCGTTCCCATATTCGTCTGACAGAAAAGAAGTATCAGTCACTGCCAGTAGATATAGTTCTCCAGACACTGTTGGCTTTTGCAGTTACCTGTTATGGAGTAGTTCATACTGCAGGGGACTTTAAAGAGAGGGATGCCACTTCAGAACTGAACGATATAACCTTTGACACCTTCAGGAACCGCCCATCTTTTTATGTGTTTCAGCGCTCTGGTCGTGGACTGTCCCTGCCTTCTGGTACAACTCACTCTTCAAACCTCGCTACATCATCTTCTGACATACTGCTGAAGTTTTGAGAACTCAAATCACTGCACCATTCAGCTTTTTACAAATTAACAGGCAGAAGCAGAATTAAGTACTGGGATTTGGGATATAAAACACCCCCTACACATCAGTATTTTTATTGATATTTCAGACTTAATTTTTAAAAGTCTATAATCAAAAAAACTCAAAAGATAGTTGTCTCAGGTACCATGTCATGGCTGTAGAGAGCTGACTAACTGTGGGGTTGTTTTTGGATGAGGCAAACATTTGAGTCTCAGCCCCAGCAAAGCAGATAATGCAAATGGACCTAACCCCGTCAGTCAGTCAGTCTGTCAAGGGGCTGAAGGGAAGAAAAAGGCTTTAGCAAGGAAGACATGCTTCTGCATGCTTGAGCTGAGACATCAATCTTTCTCTGGCTCTGTCTCCTAAACACAAGCATCAGATCTTCTTGCATTTCAAGCCTACTGGCTCTTAGACTGGACTTGCATGTGGATTCTCCTGGGCTCTGCTTGCTGACTATAGACTGGAGGGACTTACAGGTTTTCCGAGTGTGCCAACCGCTTCTTCATTGCGACTCTCACTACAGGTTCCGCCCAGGCTCTCAGACTGATGATCTGGAGGCAGCTGTGAGCCATAAGCAAAAAGATGATGATGATGATTTTCCATGTTGTGTGAAGAGGCCTAACTGAAGAGAACGAAGCCAGCATTCCCAGAACAGTGGGAATATGAGGTGGAGAGAGCTGGTCCAGCTTTCCCTGCAGCCAGTTCCTTGTGTCACTCGCTATGGTCTGGTTATCTGCCCACCTCTTTTGTGCTGTGGTTCCATATGGGATTCTGCCATTTGCAAATGTATTAGAGTCTGTCAGAGGACAAGAGTGATTGTGTAAAACTTCCCTTGGTGTCTACAGAAGATTGACTCTACAGCCATGCACAGAAACCGGAATCCTCGGATGCTCAAGTAGCCTTTAGAAAAGGACATAGTATTTGCATATAACCAATGCCCACCCTCCTGTGTACTTTTCTCTGGATCACTTAACAACCATGTAAATTCTGTGTAGAGTTGCCACACTGCATTGTTTAGGGAATAATGATAAGAAAATGCCTGCATATGTTCAGTACAGATGGAATTTCCCCCAAATATCTTTGGTTGGCAGTTGGTTGAGTCTGTGCTTGGTTTGTTCACTTGTCCTTATGGTCTACTTTTACAAGAATGTCAACTCCCTGAGGGCCAGATCCTTTTTGTCCTTGTGGCAGCCCTCAACCCACCGTAGTGCTTGATGAATTCTTGCTTGTGATATGTTGGGGAGTGTGTGTGTGTGTGTGTGTGTGTGTGTGTGTGTGTGTGTGTGTGTGTGTGTGAGAGAGAGAGAGAGAGAGAGAGAGAGAGAAGGAGGGGGCGGGGAGGGAGGGAGAGGAACTGACATGGAACTCAATATATATAGTGGGCTGACCCTGATCTCACAAAGATCCACCTGCTTCTATCTCAGGTACTGGGATTAAAGTGGGATTAAAGGTGTGCACCCCAATACTTGGGTTTTTTTTCCATACATATTTATCAAGAAAGGCTGAATTTGGATGTGAGGGCGATCTGGCTGCGACATCTGTCACCCCATTGATCGCCAGGGTTGATTCGGCTGATCTGGCTGGCTAGGCGGGTGTCCCCTTCCTCCCTCACTGCTCCATGTGCGTCCCTCCCGAAGCTGCACGCTCGGTCGAAGAGGACGACCTTCCCCGAATAGAGGAGGACCGGTCTTCGGCCAAGGGTATACGAGTAGCTGCGCTCCCCTGCTAGAACCTCCAAACAAGCTCTCAAGAAAGGCTGAATTTACTCTGTGAAGCCAAAGATTCAAGACTCCATGTTGATTGGTCTGAATATTCCTGTCCTTAGCTTCCATGACATAATGGGAGACCTGCACTGGGTACCACCTTCTTTTGACATCACCTCTCCAGAGATTCTCTTCCTCCTCCAGCATGTTAAATGCCACATGGCCATTCTGACCTACCTCTGGCCATCTTCCCATTCTAAGAGACCTGTCTTATTTCTTTTTCTATTGCTGTGGCAACTTATAAAAGTGTTTAATTGGTTTTACAGTTTCAGAGGCCACAGCCGCTGGTGCCCCAACTTTTTCTCATGTCAGCAGTCAGTCTCAAAGCTCATCTAAATCATGTGTTGGATAAATTCCAAGTATGGATTTTCCTGAGTGAAAATTTCTGTCCAGCTGTATACCTATGAAACTACACCACACATGACATGCTTCCAAAATAAACTAATGGGGCAAACATGACATAATATATAGTTCCTGAATCCAAAGGGAAAGGGCACAGAGAAAGGTCACATCTTAGTACTCCTAAATTATGAATTTTGTGGGTTTAGATTCAATCCATAACAGCTTCCTCTTAACCTGGAAAATGACACCCACAATTGAATACCTAATGAGCTTGCCTACTTAGGACTCTTTTCCTTCTTCATGCTTTACCCAAACCCATAATCACCTCCACCAATACCCCTGTTATATTTAATTTTACCTACTTGATTATGTGACTGTCCTCTGTCAGCACCTGACACATAAGCATACTTTCAGGTCCTCCTTGTCCAGGAAACACATCCAAGACCTAGAGTAGGTGTCTGCAAAGTACTGAGTCCATTAGATTTTTATTTCAGCCTGATAACCCAGATAGTCATTAAGTAATCAGCAAATGGGGAGCATATACTGCATGGGTAATCAAAGGGATAATTCACATGATGCCAGCATGAGTTTTCATGACATTCAGAGCATGGAGTTTAAAACTTATCCACTGGCCAGGCATGGTAGTACAGGCCTTTAATCCCAGCACTTGGGAGGCAGAGGCAGGTGGATCTCTGAGTTTGAGGCCAGCCTGGTCTACAGAGTGAGTTGTAGGACAGCCAGCGCTACACAGAGAAAGAAAAACTTACTTTGAGATTTTTTTTGTTTGGACTGCAGTTAACACTAGGTAACTGAAACTGTAGAAAGAACCTTGACGAGGGGATACGGCTGTATGTTCCAAGAGTGGAACTTACATAAACCCTGTGAAAGGGGGGCTCTGTTTTGTATACTGTTGTGTCCATAGAACCTAAAGTTGCGTGGTACAGATAGTTCCCAAACATTTACTGAATGTGTGAGTGAATATAAACTAACATACACATGTTAATCTTTATCATACATATGTATTCCAGATTCTTGAGCAGCCTATGAATCTGTTGTTTTTTTCCAATTGAGCCCAAGAGAACGTTAATGCTCTCCTGAATGGGCACATACCAGCTGAACAGCCGCCATCATATGCCTCTGGGTTCCCCAGATGACTCACAGGAGAGCTTTGTTTGGGAGGAGTGGGATGAGATGACAGGCGACTAAAATAACCATGGGTCCTCGAAGGCAAGGTGACATCCAGCTCTACTGGTGAAGAAAACAATAGAGGTGAATGTGAGGGTTTCTTCAGGGCAGGGCGAGGCAGCTGCCCTAGCACTGTGGGTTAGCAGCGGCTCACAGGCTCAAAGAGTTAGAGTTTACGATAAGTGAAATGCAATTGCCATCCCTCCTAAGCAGTCAGCTGCTCCTCTTAGATGAGAGCATTTCCTATAAACCATGAAGGGAACAGATGGGACGGTGCTTAGTGAACGTTGCAAGGATGGTAATTCATGTGTTTGTCTTTTTCTTTTTATAAAAGGCTTTCCTAGCAGGCACAGGGGTGCAGGCACAGGGGTGCACGCTTGTAATCCCCGCACTCAGAAAGCAAAGGCCGGAGGATCATCACCACAAGTGAGAGGCCAGCATGGACTTGAACTCAGTGAGTTCAAGGCCAGTCAGGACTAAACAGGGAGACCCTGCCCCTCAGGTGTCCACACTCGACTTTCCTAGACACATTTTCTTTTGTTTGATGACCATACCCACCAGGACAGAAGGGCACCTTTTCAGAAGAGGCACTCGGGAAGAATGTCAGACTTGCTTCCTGTGTCCTGTGTGTGGTGAAGGACGCCAGCACCAGCAGTTTCATGGCATGAGTGTGACGTACAAATTCTGGCCCTGCCCAGAACTTCCTGATCAAACCGGGGTGGCCCAGGAGTCTGTCATATAAGGGTAGCTGATCCAAGTGCATACCCAACTCAGAACCCTTGGATTAGGGCTCACAGGTGGCAAGCTACAAACCTTGAGTCAGAGCCTGGGGATGTCCAGTCCTATCCTCCGCTGGAGTCCTGGTGTTCAGAGCTGACAGCTTCTCACAGGACAATCGTTTTGTCATCTACATTTTCCGTCACACCTACAAAGCCCTGAGTCCTCTGTTACAGTCACATTTCTGGCTGCTGTCTGTTGTACCTCTCCTCAGGCCATGCTGGCCTTTGTTCCTTAGACAAAGTGAGCTGTCTTCTGTCTCTGGCTTTTGTATGTTTCCTCTACTTGGAGTTTCCATTGCTCCTGGCTTGGTAACTCTCTCACTTTAAGGCTTCCTTGATTCTGGCAGATCTGTTTGTCCTTAACAGGACATCTACACTTTTTGAAGTCACTTTGTTGACCAGGAAGTAAATGACTGGAGAGCAGCCTTCTGTTTTCTTACCAGCTGTTTTTTCCAGAGCTGACCCCTGGGGCTTAGCACACAATAGATCCTCCACAGACTTTATTCAATAAATAAACCACAACCAAGAGGAAGCTTGGCAGAAGCGAAGGATGATTTCTTCCATTCCTGATTCCTGTGCAGTGTACGCTCAAGAGGGAAGCAGGGGTTGGGGGCTGGCTCTTTTGCATCCTTCCTGTAAGTGCAGTTCTGTAGTCCTGGCTTATTTTTCTTAGCACGATGTCCTCAAGCTCCATCCATGTAGCATATGACAGGATTTCCGTAGTTTTAGAGTCGGCAGGCTATTACGTTGTGTCTGCACACCACACTCTCTGTTGATGGACACCTGAGGTGCTACCTTCTTTTGGCTGGCATGAGTAAACATGGGTTTGCAAATGTCTCAACTAACTGAAAGTACAGAAAGAAACCCGCCAAAGGGTACTGCTGTGAGCTCCAATGTGAAGTGAGTACCTTGTTTTCAATTACTTTGGATAAATATCCAGAACTGGGATTGCTATATTCTCTATTTCTTTTCCTTTCATTTTTTATTTATTTATTTTTGAGACAAATTTCTCTGTGTAGCCCTGGCTGTCCTGGAACTCACTCTGTAGACCAGGCTGGCCTCAAACTCAGAGATCCACCTGTCTCTGACTTCTGAGATTAAAGGTGTGGGCCATCACGCCCAGCTTCCGTATCTATTCTTTTTGTTTTGTTTGTTTGTTTTTGTTTTTTATTTTTCAAGACAGGGTTTCTCTGTATATCCTTGACTGTCCTGGACTTACTTGTAGACCATGCTGACCTTGAACTCACAGAGATTCACCTGCCTCTGCCTCCTGCGTGTTGGGATTAAAGGTGTGAACTACTACGCTTGCAGTTTACAGACAGCTGTGAACTGCCATGTGAGTGCAGGGATTTGAACCCAGGTCCTTTGGAAGAGCAGTCAGTACTCTTAACTGCTGAGCCATTTCTCCCCCCCCCCCCATATTTATTCTTTTTTTTTTTTTTTTTTTTTTTTTGGTTTTTCGAGACAGGGTTTCTCTGAATATCTCTGGCTGTCCTGGACTCACTTTGTAGACCAGGCTGGCCTCGAACTCACAAAGATCCGCCTGCCTCTGCCTCCCAAGTGCTGGGATTAAAGGCGTGCGCCACCACCGCCCGGCTTCCATATTTATTCTTAATTCAATAACTCCATAGTGTTTTTCCTAGTGGCTTCACCCCTTTTATTTACTCAGGCAAGGAGGGATCTCACTGAACTTGGAGCTTATTGGATTGACCAGTTTATCTAACCAGTTTGTTCTGGGGATCCCCTGTCTCTGCCTGCAAGTGCTGTGGTTACAGTGGCCACCATACCTACTAGCTTTTATGTGGGTTCTGGAAATTCAGACTCTAGTCCTCACATAGCAAGTCCTTTATCTAAGTCCTCTTTGCATTTTTAATGGTAACCCTATCAGTAAGGATGAAGCAGCATTTCATTGTGGTTTTGATTTGCATTTCCCTAATGAAAAGTGATGTTGAGCCTCTCTCTCTGTCTCTGCCTCTCTCCTGTGTGTCTGTGTATCTTTCTTGTGTGTGCATGTATATGGATACCAGAGGTACAGACTGAGCATTGTCCTTAATCGCTTTGCATGCTATTTCTCTGAGACAGTGTCTTTCCCTGAACCTCAAAATTGCTGATTTGTCTTGACTAATTGGCTAGAAAGGCCCTGGGACTACAGATGCACACTGCCATGCCACCAAGACCCAGCAACAACCTTGAGAAATCCCATGGGTGCCGGAGGTGGAACTCCCGTACAGTAAGCACATTACCAATGGCACTGTTCCCAGCTCTGTTCTGGAACTCATTGTCCACTTGTATTTCTTGTCTGGAGAAATGTTTATTCAAGTCTTTTGATCACTTTAATTTCTTTTTTTTTTCAGATAGGGTTTCACTATGTTGCCATGGCTAGCCAGAAATTCACTGGTATATCAGATTGGCCTCTAACACGAGAGACCCAGCTGCCTCTGCCTTCTGAGTGCTCCTGGGTACGCAGCGTAAGGTATGTACCACCTCACCCAGCCTTTTGACCATTATTGTTTTAAACTTTATGTTATTTATGTGTATTGGTGTTTTGCCTGCATGTATATACATGCCTGATGCCCGTGGACCTCAAAAGAAAGTGTCTGATCTCTTGGAACAATGAGTTGCCATGTGAGGACTGGGAATTGAACCCAGGTTCTCTGGAAGAGGAGCCAGTGCTCTTCAGCTGTTTGAGCCATCTAACCCAAGCTTTGACTGAAAGACCCGGGGGAGGGAAGTTCCTCACCCGACGCTCAGGATATCACGGCCGCCCCAAAACTCGCAAGAGACCATCTTGATGCAATCTCAAGAGGTTTATTTCGGGGGGAGGGGGGGAAAGGGGGGAGGGGGGGGGCTCAGTGCACTGAGGGTGCCACTCGTATCCCACGCGGGGTAGGAGCCGCGACAACGATTTGGGGGAGAGTCGAATATTTTATGGGGGAGCACCACAGATTAAGGGGGTGGGGGAAATTACAGGTGGGAAGTACCAGCCCAGCCCATTGTTTACCACAACTCAAGGGGGAGGCGAAATACAGGTGGAATGTACCAGCCCATTAGTTAGTCAGCGGGGAAACATCCTACATCTGTTTGTCTCAGGAAAGAATCTAATCTTGTGGTCAGCCAGTTCCTGAAGCCCTGGGGTCCCGTGGCCCAATTGACCTTCATTTTTGGTTTCACCCTTTTTTTTGGTCAGCTAAGTTCCTGGGACCTGGCAGCTGGCCTGGCTCTACTGCCGACTTAGGGGGTCTCTTAATAATTTTCATTCCCTTCATGACCATTTAAGAAAGAATGGTTTTCCTGACTATTACATATTCCGTGTGGCATTGTGGTCTGTCATTTATAAATGTGGGAAGCCCTGGGCATACACAACCTCATTCTGTTCTTACAACAACCTTGAGATGTAGTTACAATCCAAATTCACATTTTACAGGTGAAACATCAAGGCCTGGACCGGTCGAACCACGTTCCTGTGGTCACACTGCTGGTAAAAGATGGAGCTGGGAGTTTGACAGGGACATAGGGAAGCTGGAGGAAATCCTATCAGTATCTCTTCTAAGGTGTTCTGTAGCAGGAAGAGACTAGCTGAGAGGCAGGAGCCAGCACCTGCTAGCTTCATTCCTGCTAGAGAGCTGTGCCTCATCTCACCTCTGTCTCCCTCTCTTTCTCTTTCAAAATTGAATGCTTAATGTAAGAAATTGTTTGCACAGGTGTTAGAAGACCCAAAGAGGCAAACCTGCAGAGCTGAGGAAGCAGAGTAAAAGACACAGGAAGAAGCTGTGAGAATAAAAGGAAGGAGTCAAGTTGCCGAGGCCTGTAGGGTGGAAGGTCAGAGCCTCGAGGGGAGGTATGTGCATCTGATGATTTGGGGGAGCAGAGGGTCCCCAAAGCCACCTGTGCTGCAGAGTCATCTGAAAGGATGGAGTCTGGGAACCTCAGCCCCATCCACTCATTGTGCCTGGCCTGGGTGATACTGTTGGCAGTCAGAGCAGTGTACACATAGGAAAAATGCTTTGAGAAAATGCATCTTGAAGAAGTAAGGCTTTCCTAGGATTCACCGGAATGGTAATGGTGCGTTATCCACACCTGCATCTTCCCACAATTCAGAACCCAGGCTCTGTCTATGTTTGCTTTCTGGTGTGTCTGCCACCAAATGTCCCCAGGGGCCTAGTGACTAGGTTGGAGAACCTTTGTAGCATGGCACAGGCTGCCTTGTTGGGACCAGCCTCTCCTAACCAATGGTGTATCATCATCATCATCATCATCATCATCATCATCTTTTTTTTTTTTTTTTGAGACAGAATTTTATGTAGCCCAGGCTAGATTTGAACTTGCTATGTGGCCAGGGATGGCATTGAACTCCAGATCCTTCTGTTTCACCTTGTGAGTGCTGAGATCACAGAGGTGTGCTGCCACACCGAGATGCCCAGGGGTCTGAGGAGACATCAACAAGGTGAGGCCATGGAGCATGTGAAGGGGGATTGTCACCTCTGCCACAGTGGCCTGCAAAGCTGCAGGTGCATTCAGTCCAGAGCATCTCCTCATCTTTCCCTTTCCCAAGATCCCTCTCTGCTTGGCCTTTCACACTGGTGTTGCCCAATTATACCTCAGGAAAAAACCCTGAGCGACACAGAGGGGCCTCTACCTACATCCAAGCTGCTCCCCTGAGAGTCCAAAAGCTTGGTGAAACAGGAAGTTAGGGCACTTCCGTGTTGAGACTGCCTGTGGACAGTGCAGTGTGAGGAGGGTGGAGGATTCGCTAGGCATCCCTCTCCTGCCATCTGGTGGATGAACAGACCCAGTGAGCAGGCTGGCCATGACAAAGAGTGTTTTCGGGTGGGGGAGGAGGAAAACAGCAAAGGCCCTGTCACTCTCTGCTGAGGCTTAATCCTGGGCAACATACTCTGAGTCGCTTCAGCTACCTAATCAGTATTGCACAGAAATCTGCGTGAGCTGTGGCATCTGCAGGAACTGTGTCACTATTCTCCAGCGGTGTCACCAGCTGCAAATGCCATCAAAGGCTGGCCTTTGGGAATACAGAACTTTAGAATTCACAGGGAGTAGACTTTCCCCTGGGTCAAAGTATTAAGTGGAAAAATTCTAGAAATAAGCAATGTTTAGTTGTGTCTCATTCTGGATGTTATGATGAATTTGGCTCTGTCCTCTGTCCCACCCAGGGTATGGTTCATCCCTTTGTCCAGGATATCTGTGTGTACATATCCTAATAACCATCCCCTTTGTCAGAGTGACCACCATGGTTGCATATGCTTGTGTTCAAGTTGCCTATATTTTACTCAGTAATGTCCTCAAAGTGCAACACTCAAAATGCTGGCAATTTTGTTATAATTCATCTACCTTATTGTTGTTAGTCTCTTTCTGGGTCTAATTTGTAAACTACAAGAGTATGTAGAAAGAAATCAGAGTGTAGATAAGGTTTGCTACTATATTCTGTTTTGAACACCCACTGTGGAAGATAGCTCTCTTGGTTGAGGATGAGGAGGGACAACTGTACTCACTAACAATGGGTTCTTGCTAACTTGTGACATCACAGACGAGGTGGCTGCAAAGATTCACTCTGGAGCCTGGTGGTGGTGACTCACACCTTTAGTCCCAGAACTCAGGAGGCTGAAGCAGTGGGATCTCTGTGAGTTTGAGGCCAGCCTGGAGTACAGAGTGAGTTTCAGGACAGCCAGGGCTACACAGAGAAACCCTGTCTGGAGAAAACAAAATAAAACAAAAACAAACAAAAAAGACTCACTCTGAAGATGCTTCCTCAGTTCTGTGTAGCTTAGGAGGGAAGATTTGTTTGGACTCATGGTTTTCAGAGGTGTCAGCTCTCTCTGCTGCTTCTGGGCCTGTGGTGGGTGTTGCAGGAACTTTCCCTGGGGAGACATAAACAAATGTTTTCTAGCCCCAGACGAGGCACCAATGACCAACCAAAGGGGTGACTGTCCTACCCAGGTCTACCTTGCTGAGTCAATGAGTGTATTTGGCTTATGGAATCATGGGTGAGAAGTTCCAGGAGTCTGGGTGACTACAGAGCAGCCACATTACTGAAACATCGCATCCCAGCATGGTTAATGGCTTCCTCAGAGCTCCATGGACAGCTTCAATTAACCAACCTTCCACACACTGTACACTAGCGCTTCCCAAGACTAATGCAGCTGGGAGCAGCGCAGAAGGGAATGGGCCATTAGACTTTCCTTCCCTGTGTTTCATGAGGGAAAGTAACAGGCGGTGGGTGTCCTGTGAGCAGACACAGCTGCTCTGATAAAGAAGATAAAACCGTTCTGGTCAGAGGAAAGCATCCCAGGGCAGTGAGGCAGAGCTCACCTCCCAGAAGCCAGCCAGTCGAGGAGGGAAGGGCTGGCCTCCCAATGGCCTTATCAAGGACATGCCTCGAGTGACCAAATTTCCTCCTACTTGGCTGTACCTTTTAAAGGATCTACCACTTCCTAATAACACTACTCACTGGTACCAAGCCTTTAACACAGGAACCTTTGGAGATGCTTCAGATCTAAATTACAGCACCTGCTAAAACAGCAAACAGGGACCCACCCCCAGGTCTTCTCTCCCTGGCCTCTGTTAATCACTTTTATTTCTGTTTCTGTGATTTGACTTCACCTTGTTCTGGCTTTCTTTTTTTTTGGTTTTTCGAGACAGGGTTTCTCTGAATATCTCTGGCTGTCCTGGACTTGCTTTGTAGACCAGGCTGGCCTCGAACTCACAAAGATCCGCCTGCCTCTGCCTCCCAAGTGCTGGGATTAAAGGCGTGCGCCACCACCGCCCGGCTTTCTGGCTTTCTTTTATTCGGCTAAATAGTGTTTCGTTGCTTGTACATGTTACATTGTGTTTATGCACACATCCACTGATGATGTGTCCTCATTGTGACTATAGTTAATAGTTCTTCTGTGACACCCACGTATAAGTATCTGCTTGAGTGTCTGCTTTCAGTCTTCTGGGTGTATACCCGGAAATGGAACTGAGGGGCCATATTATATGATGTGTTAGTATTTTTGATGTCATGATAAATAACTTATAGAAACAATTTAAAACAGGAAAGATTTATTTTGGGTCATCGTCAGAGGTTTTAACCCCGGGCCCGTTGGCTCTACTAGTTTCCACCACCTTCTAATACTGTCATTGATTTCTGAATCCTCAGGGGGTTAGATGTCCAACCTTTTAATGTTGCGCTCTGTGTTGGGCTATATTCAGAGCACTCCTGGGATACACACAGCCTGAGAACCACAGGTTGACACTCTGGGTTCACCCATGGATAAAATCAGAACCCTCGTGATATAATTGCCTCTCCAGACTCTATCCGCCGGTAGCCTCACCTTAAATACATCTGCCTTTTGGAAGGCATTTCACATCCAAATCACCTCATGTGGTAAGTCCTTCATCTTTTGAGGACCTGCCATACTATATATATTCAATTTCATTTAATACTCATGGAACTTCCAACAGAAGGCCTGTTATTCATTTCTCCCCCCCACTCTTTTTTTTCTTGTCAGGGTTTCTCTGTGTATCCATGACTGTCCTAGAACTCTATAGACCAGGCTGGCCTCAAACTCAGAGATTCACCTGCCTCTGCCTCCCGAGTGCTGGGACTAAAGGTGTGTGCCACCACGGCCAGCAATTACAGACAACAGTGAACTGCCACATGGGTGCAGGGATTTGAACCTGGGTCCATTGGAAGAACGGTCAGTGCTCTTAACTGCTGAGCTATCTCTCCAGCCCCCTGTTATTCATTTCTTAACATGTGAGGAAATATAAATTGGAGGGAGTTAGCTTGCCTATGGCCAGAGAGCCAAACAGTGACAAAGCAGGAGGGCAAGCAACCCCAGTTCACATCACAGGATGGCTGTGATGGCTTAGGGGTCACCAGTGGTGTGAGGAAGCTGTGACTGCTGTTGCTGGTGAGTGAGAAAATTGTGCTGTTCGCTACTGTGACAATGGGCTGGCAGCCCCTCAGTTAAGTGTTTAATTGCCATCTGCTCCAGCAATTCTATTCCTAGGTATTTATGCCCCACCCAATAAAAACAAGAATTCTAAAAATAAAACAAAAAAATAATTGACCGTGAACTTTCATAGCAGTACAATTCACAACAATCAAAAGGCAGAAGCAGCTCTGAGCTCCGAGATGAATGTGCAAGTATGTCACATCTGCATCCTGGGTGTCAATCAGCAATACAAAGGAAGGAGGAAAAATTGAAAAAAAAACCGGGAGTGGTGGTGCACACCTTTAATCCTAGACTCAGGAAGAGCATCTCAGTGAGTTCAAGGCCAGCCTGCTGTGCAGATTTTAATGTTAAAGCCTGACAATAGTTCTGCCCAATGACCTCAACCTTCATTTCACAGCTTATGACCTTAACCTGACCTAATGTTCCTTGCCCTGACCTAATGGACATCTTGTTGTTCTTTGTCCTGAAGGCCCCTGGACCTTGGAAACCTCCTAGCCTCCTTGCTTCTAGACCCAGCTTTGAGGTCCAAAAGAGCCGCTTTGTCTGAATAGCCTGAGTGTTGCAAATGCACCCATTTGTGGGTTTTCCCATATAAAAACTGACCCTGAGGCCTGCTAGGGGTTGCAATTTGGTTCCTGAGTACTGGCTGATTCCCTGATTAATTAGTCTTGGGGTGTGCATTCAATAAACCATCGATATCTAACTGAGATCAATGTCTGAGTGGTTTGTGTGGCTATTTCTGAACCCCAACAGAGTGAGTCTCAGGACTGTTACACAGAGGAACCCTGTCTCAAAAAACCAGAAAAACAAACGAAACCACTGGCTGTTCTTCCAAAGGATCTGGGATCAATTCCCAGCACCCATGCGGCAGCTAACAACTGTCTATAATTTCAGTTCCATGGTATCTGGCATCCTCACACAGACAGATGCAGGCAGGACACCAATGTACATAAAATAAAAATAAATAATTAAAAAGAAAAGGAGGAGCGAGCATGCATTACAAGGTGGGTGAACCCCCCAAAATGATAATTCAAAGAAGCTGTCCACAGGAGGCCTTTCTGTGTGACTCCATTCATATGAAATATACAGAATAGCAAAACAGACAGATAGAAAGCAGATCAGTGGCCAACAGAGCTGGAGAAGGGGGGCTAAGGAGTGACTAGTGTTCAGCAGTGACAATGTGGAACTAGAGGTGGTGAGGGTGCTCAGCAGTGAATGTTCTAGAACCTCTGCATGACATTCTTTGGTTTTTTTTTTTTTTCAAGATAAAGTTTCTCTGTGTAGCCCTGGCTGTCCTGGACTCACTCTGTAGACCAGGCTGGCCTTGAACTCACAGAGATCCACCTGCCTCTGCCTCCCAAGTGCTGGGATTAAAAGAGTGCGCCTCCACACCCAGCTCTGCATGGCATACTTAACATGAAGACACACACACACACACACACACACACACACACACACACACACACAGAAACAATTATTGCTTAGTTTTTGGTTTTGTTTTTAAAGATAGGGTCTCATTCTGCCCATCAGGCTGGCCTGGCACTCTTATTTTAGTTTTTCCAAGTGCTACGGTTACAGGTATGGGCCAAGCCCAACTTCTTTTCTCCCTTAAGCTTTTTTTTTAGTTAGCATTCAAAATTCAAAATAATGAGTTTCATTGTGAATCATTACAGGCTTTTTGGCAGGAATGTCACCTAAAAATTGTTATCAGAAGAAATTTCACAGAATGACTTAATCATTTAAACTGGGTGAGCCACTTCTTTATTCTGTTTGAATGATTTTTGAATATGATTTTGATTATAGAGTATTTCACACATTCTAAAGCCTAACAGAAAATACAACACCTACATGCCTGTCACACATATTAGCAGAGGTTAATGTTTTGTCATATTTACTTCTGATTTCTCCACTTAATAGTCAACTATTAAAAAGACAGGCTGGGACACACAAACTTAAAATAGTCTATATAATAGTAAAGAATTGGGAGCAGTCGCAGCATCATTGGAGACCCATTAACTAAGTCCGGGAAGGCTGTGTTCCCTACTGTTAAAATGGGTTTCCTTAAATGGCAGTAGTGCTGCAAAGAGTGAGAAGGTGTGTGTAATGCAACTGCCACAGGCCTTTAATCTCTGTTTGCTTCCCACTTTCACTAATGATTGTAATAGGATAGTAGGGGTGTAATAAAAAGAGCCATAAACAGGTGGTTTAAAGCATTGCAAATGTACTCTGCCTTGCTCAAGATGTCAATGGAGCTATTTCCTCTGGAGGCCCTGAGGACGTCCCTTCCCTGCTTTCTCCAGCTTCCAGTGGAGGTCAGCTTGCCAGCCAACCTGGGTGTTCCTTTGTTGGCCCAGCACCCTGTCCTCTGCTTTCTTGTGTGACCTCTTCTGACAGTGTCTCTCCCCATCTTCCTGACCTCAAGATGACACAGCTGCTGGATAAAGGCTCACTTGAATCATGAAAACCTCTTTTAGCCCTTAACATCTGCAAAGCTCCTATTTGTAAAGATATATGAAACTGAAATTTAATTATCAATTGTATTTATTAATAAGTATAAACTGTAAGATTAGGCCAGCAGGATATCGGCCAGAGGGGCCTGGCCTGCTTTAACTGGTGGTCTGACTTGTCCTGGGAAAAAAGCTCTGGACCGCCGGGCGGTGGTGGCACACGCCTTTAATCCCAGCACTTGGGAGGCAGAGGCAGGCGGATCTTTGCGAGTTTGAGGCCAGCCTGATCTACAAAGTGAGTCCAGGACAGCCAGGGCTACACAAAGAAACCCTGTCTTGAAAAACCAAAAAAAAAAAAAAAAAAAAAAGCTCTGGACCAAGGGTGCCCTTCACCACCTGTAACCTAAACTCTGTTAACTAATATAAGTTTTATATTAGGCTGGTAGAATTGCTGGCGGCTTGGTGGAAGATTCGCTGGAGGCCGAGGGCCCTGGATTGCTTGGACTGGTGGCCTATAAGCTGCCTCAGTCCTTTCCCCAATAATTAAATACACCAAGACCTTTTAATGTTTCAACACTTAGCCCTTAGCTGGGCAGACTCTCAAATAGCTAATCTAAGTTAACATGGACCACCTAATCCCAAACCACATGTGCCTGTGATTACCTTCCAGAGCTCTCAAACACGTCTATCTGCTTCCATGTCTCCTGGCGGAAAAGGGAGATTCCTCTGTGTAAAACACAGGGTTCCTGTTTCCGTCTCAGGAAGTCCCACCTTCCTATACTTCAGCATTGAAATCAGCCTATCAGAAGCAATGTTATTAGACCTTCCCCAACAGATGTCACTCACAGGCAAAAAGAATTAGGACAGCAACATATCTTTTTGGGGGATTAGAGCCTGTGCCAGCCATGTCTTAACAGAGGTAGCTCAGTTGGGCATGTGCTAATCATGCATAAGGCCCTGGCTTTGGTTCCCAGCAACCTAAGAAACAAATACAAAACAAGGAGAAAGAGTAAAGACACTGCCTTTGAGGGCTGATGAGATGGTCCCAGCAGGTAAGGTGCCTTCCACCCAAGCCTGCTGGCCTGAGTTCAGTCCCTGAAACCAAGGTAAACAGAAGGAGAGAACTGACACTAGTGTTATCCTCGACCTCTACATGTGCACCGTGGCCTGCATGTACCTGTACACACATCATATATGCACAACAATCATGCACTGTGGCCTGCATGTACCTGCACACACATCATATGTACAACAATAGAAGTAATATTCCAAGAGGATGTTAAAAGATACTTCCCCCAATTAAGTGGTAAATACATATATATTAGAAATAGAGTAAGAAAGAGCATGAGCAAAGTCAGTAAAAAGAAGAAATACAAATTGGGAGGTGATGGAATGGAGCGGTGTGGGCTGTGTGGCGCACATTGTCAGTTACTGGGGAACACGACAGAGAGCTAATGGCCCACGTCTAGGTTCATCTGTGATTCTCATTGCATAGTGCCTTTCAGTCACATTGTACACCTTGAATAAATTCAATCTTTATTTGATAATGAAAAAAATTTAAATAAAAAAGCCACATTTTGGTCAGGCAGAGCCCTCAGGAAGCTAAGGTAGGCAATTCTCTGAGTTTGAGGCCAGCCTGGTCTACAAAGCAAGCCCAGGACAGCCAGGGCTATTACATAGAGAAATCCATGTCTTGTGAGGGGAAAGAAAAGCCCCCAGTTTGGACATGAAAACCGTGCCTTGGAAGGTATTATATTTCCCGAATCAGGCTTTTTGATGATCTAAAAAAGCTGTTTCTATGCCGGGCGGTGGTGGCGCACGCCTTTAATCCCAGCACTTGGGAGGCAGAGGCAGGCGGATCTTTGTGAGTTCGAGGCCAGCCTGGTCTACAAAGCGAGTCCAGGACAGCCAGAGATATTCAGAGAAACCCTGTCTCGAAAAACAAAACAAAAAACAAAAAACAAAAAAAAAAAAAGCTGTTTCTATAAGTAGATTTCTTTGTTGGATAGTTACATGTTCTTTTTTTCAAACTAGTCTTTGTTTAATGGGAATTGAAATTCTTTGAATTTAAAGGTTGAAAGATAATGAGCTATAGAAAATAAGAGGATGTATATTAAATGTGTTTTGAATCTTCCTATAATGGTTGGACTATTTCAGTGTTGTTATCTCATGGGCAGGTGGGAATAAATTAGGAAGTAGAGCTTGGAAAAGGTCAAGAATACAAAACTGGGACTGGGCATGGTGGTGCATGCCTTTAATCCCAGTACTCAGGAGGCAGAGGCAGGCAGATCTCTGTGAGTTTAAGGCCAGCCTGGTCTACAAAGTGAGTCCAGGACAGCCAAGACTATGCAGAGAAATCCTGTCTCAAAAAATCTTAAAAAAAAAAAAAAAGAATACAAAACTAGGAATTGGGCTGGCAAGATTGCTTCAGTGCTTAAAGCCACTTGCTGCCAAACCTTACCACTTGGAACTCATATGGTATGAGGAGAAAACTGTCTTCGGCAAGGTGTTTTCTGATATCCACTTGTGTGATATGGCACACATTTTCATTGCCCAATGAACAAACAGACAAATGAATGTCATTTTTTGTTTTGTTTTGTTTTTTTGAGACAGAGTTTCTCTGTGTAGCCTTGGCTATCCTGGAACTCACTCCGTAGACCAGGCTGGCCTTGAATTTACAGAGATCCTCCTGCCTCTGCCTCCTGAGTGCTGGGATTAAAGGCGTGCACCACCATGTCTGACAAATGAATGTCTTTTTAAAAAAGATATCACTCAGACTTGGAATTGACAGCAGAGAGTTGTGGGCTGAGGTCGCCAGAAAGGCTAAGATCTGAAAGGATGTGACTGAAGTGAGAAAATCGCAGACTGTGGAACAGAAAATCCTGGGGAAAACTTATCTGAAGGAACAAAAAGAACAGAGGTGAAGATGTGTTAAGATGAGGACTAGACCAGGCAGAGACTAAAGTGAAGGGAGGCAGAGGGGAATGAAGTCAACACCACAGCCTATCCTGCATCCACACAAGGAGAGAAGGGGAATGGGTGAGAGTTTATCTGGAAAGTGGATGGAAGGATCAGGAAGTATGGCCTTATTGGAGAGAGTGTGTCAGAGCAGGGAGGGGTGGTCTTTGAGGTTTCAAAAGCCCATGCCAGGCCCAGGCTTGCTCTCTCTGTCTGCAGATCAGGATGTAGCTTTCGGCTACTGTTCCAGCACCAAGAGTGCCACCATGCTCCCACCATGCCCCTGCCATGATGAACATGGACTAACCCTCTGAAACTATAAGCAAACCCACAATTAAATGCTTTCTTTTAAAAATAAAAGTTGCCTTGGCCATGGTGTCTCTTCACATCAATGAAACAATGACTAGGAAAGTCGGTACCAGTGACTCGGTATTACTGTGATAAGCTGGACCATGCTGTTTGTTGGAGGAGTATGAAAAACTTTGGGACTTTGAACTAGAAAAGTGGTTGAATGCTCTAAGTGGGGCTTTAATGGGCTACACTAATAGGAGCATGTACAGTAGTGCTGTGGAGCCTGACCGACTCCATCTTGAAGAAAGATTCCATTTTGTATTAGGTTTGACTCAGAGCTGACCTCCAGTTCCAGAAAAATAACAAGAATACCTGACCTTGCATTCCAGGGGTGTTCCCTATTCATTACTGGATATCTCACTCTGAGAAAGCACCCAAAAAGTCTAAAATTATCTGGTGGTCAAACTGACCACAACTGGTTAGTCAGTAACAATGAGCCAATCAGAAATGGACAGGACTAGTTACCCAAATGTCATCCAATCATATGATAAAAAATCTGTTTCTTTGTCTAAGTCTCTATATAAACCCTATGCTTTCTGGGCTCAGGTCTCTCAACTCAAACTGCTGTGTCGTGAGCCTTGGGAGTCCAAGCTTGAGCTTGAATAAACAACCTTCATGCATCAGAGTTGGCTCCTGGGTGGTCTGTGGGGTCTTGAGGACCAGGCAGAACAGGGCTGAAGGTGATGTGAACTGTGGAAGCCCAGCTCAAGAGATTTCAGAGGGGAAGAATATTAGCAGCCGGCCTAAAGACCATTCTTGTGGTATTTTGGCAAAGAATGTGGCTGCTTTTTGTTCTTATTCTAAAAATCTGCCTGAGGCTAAATTGAAGAGTTTTGAATTAATGGCATTGGCAGAGGACATTTCAAGACAGCCTAGTGTTGATTATGTCCTCCAAGCAATGATGCCTGGCTACCTGGCCTGTCTCCAACAAAACCCATCTTGGGTCAGTGGGATAGTTTGAATGAAAAGGGCCCTCAAAGGCTAATATTTTTGAAAAATTGGTCCCTAGTTAATGAGACTGTTTGGGAAGGATTAGGAAGTGTGACCTTTTTGGAGTTGCTGTGGTCTCACTGGAGGAGGAGGAGGTGTGTCACTAGAATGAGCTTTGAGGTTTCAAAAGCCCACACCAAGACCAGTCTCTCTCTCTCTCTCTCTCTCTCTCTCTCTCTCTCTCTCTCTCTCTGACCCCCTGCCTTCCCCCTGCCTGCAGATCAGGATGTCAGGCTCTCAGATACTGCTCTAGCACCTTACCTGTCTGCTTCCTTCCATGATGATCATGGACTAACCCTGTAAAACTGTCAACAATTCCCCAGTTAAATACTTTCCTTTTTAAGAGTTTCATTGGTCATGGTGTCTGTCATGGTTATTCTTGGTTGTCAACTTAATGTCCTCTGGAATTAACTAAAAGCCCAAATAGCTGAGCACACCTGTGAGGGATTTTTCTTGATTGAATTACTTGAAGTGGGAAGACTCACCCTAAAGCTGAATCTTTTGTGGTGTAAGATCCACCTTAAATCTGGGCCACACTTTCTGGTGGCAGCATATATAAAGGTCATGGAGGAAGGAAGCTTTTGTCTTTTGCCTGCTTGCCCTCACTCACTGGCAAGTCCATTCTTTCACTGCTTCTTCAGGATTTTGGCTTATATTGAAGACCAGTTGAGATATCTGGGATTGTGGATTGAACAGCTACTGAAGTTTTGGACTTTCTGTTGGCAGACAGTCATTGTTGGACTAGCTGGACTACAGACTGTGAGCCACTCTAATAAATGCCCTTCATACATACATACATACACATACATACATACATACATACATACATACATACATACATACATACAT
>CAJQZJ010032004.1:7261907-7309950 GCA_907164525.1 Lophiomys imhausi | reverse complement strand
CATACATACATACATACATCTATATACATACATATAATAAATACCCTTCATACATACATCTATATACATACAAATAATAAATACCCTTCATACATACATACATACATCTCTCTATCTATATACATACATATAATAAATACCCTTCTACTATGAATTCTGTTCCTCTAGAGAACCCCAACTAATATAGTATCTTTTATAGCAACAGAATAGTAACAGTAAGACACTGAAAACTAAGTAACTAAGTAAAACTGAGTAACTAAGTTTAGCTAGAATACCCCTCACTCTTAATTTTCCCTGTTCTCTTTCTTCCTTTTATTCTACAAACATAACCACAAATATTCAGAAGGCAATCTGAGAAGTATATGATATCCACTTAGCAACAGAACAATAAATTCCCCACTGGGGCCTACCAGTCACAGGTTTTGATCAAGTTTATGGTTCAAGACATAAATCCCCCCATTGAGAAATGGCCTTTACAGCCAATTCAAGAGCAATAGGGTACCCCACAAACAGTCACGTCAGTATTACATCCATGAGCACCTTTTGCCTAGCACTCAGCGTTTGCATATGAATAAGATCATTGATAACAATTTCCCACAGGAGACTTCACAGTACTTCCTGCAACTTATAAAAGCATTGGGCAGGGAGGAAGTGTCCTTCTTCATTCCAGCGTGGTTTCTCTGTATTCTGTGGTATGAGCATATGGTATCTTCAGCAATAGAGTTTTACCATTTAATTTTAGTGGTTAACCAGCAGAAATGACAAGAGCCTATATTGTTTGGGGAACCTCATGAAACTCTCTGGCCATATCTCTAAAAGGGAGGTAACCCACTGGTCTGAGATTTTCATTTAATAACCTTATGGCTTCCAGGAGTGGCATTATCCACTCATATATGGTACCTGTGTTCAAATATCTTTAATTTTATCTTCTAATTATCTAAAGATCACATTTCCTTATTCTTTTTCACACATATACTTAGCTTTGGTTGGCCCTCACTCTCACCCTTCCTTCTAGTACTGTCCTTCCTACCTTCATAAGATGTGTTCTGGCAGCACCCCCAGAAGCCTCTCCCCCCCCCATAAACACCTTTCTGATATTCTAGCCTCTGCACACACTTTATGCTCACACAGATACACATAAAAATGAGAAGTTGGCCAGGCGTGCTGGCGCACACCTTTAATCCCAGCACTGGGAGGCAGAGGCAGGTGGATCTCTGTGAGTTCGAGGCCAGCCTGGTCTACAGAGTGAGTCCAGGACAGCCAGGGCTATACAGTGGAACCTTGTCTCAAAAAAACAAAACAAAACAAAAAACCAAAAAAAGAAAAAAGCTGGGCTTGCATATGAGAACATGTGACATTTGTCTCTCTGGTTCTGGGTTTATCTCACTTAATATAATATTTTCCAGTCCATGAATTTTACTGTAAGCTTCATAATTTTATTTTTATTTATGGCTGAAAAAAATTCCATTGTGATTTTGTACTGCTTTTTTTAAATTATCCATCCATCTGCTGATGGACATTCAGGCTGTTTTAATTTCCTTGTTATTGTGAATAGAACATCAATAAACACTGGTGTGAAGTGTCTCTGTAGTAGGATACAGAGTCCTTTGAGTATAATAGCTGAGTCACACAGTAGTTTTAGGTTTTGTGTGGCTACACTACTATCAGGATAAAGATTCTCTTCCCTTACATCCTTGCTAATGTTTACCTGCATGTCATTTGTTTTGGTGATAGACATTCTTACAGGGGTGAAAGAGAATTTCAGAACAAATTTAATTTGAGTCTCCTTGATGGCTATGGATGTTAAACATTTAAAAAAAATATGTGCTGGGCATTTGTAGATCTTCTGAGAACTCTTTGTCTAGTTCTGTAAACCAGTTTTTATTGTTGTTTATTTGGATCGTTTATCTCCTTGTTGCTTAGTTCTCCTTTTTTTTAGGTATAAAAATTTATAATTATATGTATGTGTGTGCATCTATGTGTGCGTGTGTGCTTGTGAGTGATGTTCCCTGCAGAGGTCAGAGGGCATCAGGTCTCCTGGAGTTAGAGTTACAGGTGCTTGTGAGCTTCCCAACGTGGGTGCTGGGAACTAAACTCAGGTCCTCTACAAGAGCAGGAAGTGCTCTTAACCACTGAGCCGCCTCCCCAGCCCTAGTTGCTTCATTTTTCTGAGTTATTTGTTATTCTGGATATTAATCTTTTGTGGAATGTGTAGCCAACAGATTGTTCTCCTATTCTGTAGGCTGTGTCTTAATCTGATTACCAGAATCAAAATTCTTTTGCTATATAGAATCTGTTTAATTTTATGAAGTCCCATTCATCAACTGTTGGCCTTATTTCCCGAGCAATTGCCATTGTGTTCAGAAAATCCTTACCTATGCTGACACCTGACATACTTTATTTACCTTTCTCCTCTAGTGGTTTCTGAGTTTCAAGTCTTTTGTTAAAGTTTTTTATCTATTTGGAATTGATTTTTGTCTAGGGTGAGAGATAAGGCTCTGGTTTCATTCTTCTATATGTAGATCCCCAGGTTTCCCAGCACCATTTAAGAATGCTCTTCTCCAGAGAGCATTTGAAAAAAAAATCAGGTAGGTGCAGCTGCATAGGTTTATATCTTCTTTTGAATCTTCTATTCTCTCCCATTAATCAACATATCAGCCATTGTGCCAGCACCATGTGTCTTTTACGAGGGCTCTAATATAACCTGAAATTAGGCATGGTGACACTGCCAGTCCTTCTATTCCCCCTTTGTTTTCTCTACAGTGGAAATGCTCTCCTCCCACGCTTAGTGTAAGTGCTGGATGTAAGCTTATCATATATAGCCTTTAATGTCTTGAGATATGTTCCCAGAATCTTCAAAGATTTTATGATGAAGGGATGCTGGATTTTGTCAAAAGCATTTTTTGCATTTATTGAGATAATTATGAAAGTTTTGTTCTTGAGTCCATTTATTCGTTGTTAAATTTATTGCATAGAATCATCCCTTTATCTCTGGAATAAAGCCAATATGATCTGGGTGAACGATCTTTTTGGCACATTCCTTTTTTTTTTTTTAAATCAGTGTTTTCCTGCATGTATGTCTGTGTACCACCTGCATGCCTGGTGTTTCTGGTAGCTGGAAGAGGGCATCTGTAACTGGAGTTACAGATAGTTGTGAACTGTCATGTGGATTCTGGGAATTGAACCAGGTCCTCTGTAAAGGCCGGCAGTGCTCGTAACGTCAGCATCTCTACAGCACCTTTGATGCATCTTGAATTTGATTTATAAGTATTTTGTTTAGAATTTTTGCAAATATATAATTGAAGCTGTAAATTAGTGGTAGATTGCTTGCCTCACATGCATTATGACTTAGGTTCAGTACTATCCTCAGTACTATCAAAACAACCAGTCAATTAAACAAGTGAATAAACAAACAAGACCCTCCCCTCAATATAGACTAGAACAGGAAACCAAGAATTTTTGCATCTATGTTCACCAGGGAAAGATTAGTCTATAGTTTTCTTTTTGTTGTTGTTGTCTTTATCTGGTTTTGACATGGGATAATACTGGCTTCATAAAGAGTTTAGTAGTTATGGTGATTTGAATAGGTTCATGTGTCTGAATTCTTGGCCCATGGGAAGTGGCACCATTAAGAGGTGTGGCTTTGTCACTGTGGAGGTCATATATGCTCAAGCTATGCTCAGTGTGGTACATAATCTCCTCTTGTTTGCTGATCAAGGTGTACAACTCTCATCTGCCTGCATGTTGCCTTGCTTCCTGCCATGATAATGGACTGAACCTCTGAAACTGTAAGCCAGCCCCAATTAAATGTTTTTCTTGCCTAGTCACTGAGCTGCTGCCAAAGACTCAGCTGTCTCCCTCTTGAGCCCCCTCAGTTCCTAACTCTCAGTCCTGCCCCTTGCACACAGAATGCCCCCCCCCCCTTTCTCCTGTAGTGGCTTTTTGTGAGGAAAAGGAATCCACTATCCAAAGAACCTCCACTCTTTCAACCCTTTGCTGATGCAGATAAGGGTGATGACCTGCTTCCTGTTGGCACAGAGGATTATGTACATATAAGAATTCAACAGAGGCCAGGCATGGTGCTGCAGGAGGGCAGAGGCAGGCGGATTGCTGTGAGGTCAAGGCCAGTCTGGTCTACAAAGAGAGTCCAGGACAGTCAGGGCTACACAGAGAAACCCTGTCTCAAAAAAACCAAAAAAGAAAAAAAATATTCAACAGAGAAAAGGCAGGAAGACCCTTACTACTGTCCAAGGGATCACTGATGATTACAATAAAAAGAAACTAGTGAAGTCATTTAAGAAGAAATTTGCCTGCAATGGTACTGTAATTGAGCATCCAGAATATGGAGAATTAATTCAGCTACAGGATGATCAGCGCAAGAACATATGCCAGTTCCTGATAGAGATTGGACTGGCTAAGGACGACCAGCTAAGGGTCATGGGTTTTAAATGCTTGTGGCTCTCTGAACTTTAAGTGAGGGTTTCCTTGCAATGAGTAGAATTTTCCTTCTGTCCTTTGTCACAAGTTTAAAAACCTCACAGCTTGTATAATGTAACCACTTGGGGTCCATTTTTAACTTGGACTAGTGTAACTCCTTCATGCAATAAACTCAAAAGAGCCATTCCGAAAAAAAAAGTTTTTCTTTATAAGAGTTGCTGTGGTCATGGAGTCTATTCACAGCAATGGAAACTTTAATTAAGACAGTACTATCCCTTTCTTTCTTAGCAGTTTGAGGAGCATTTGTGTTAATTCCTCTTTTATATTACTCCCAGAGTAGAATAGTGCCTATCGGAGCAGATGTTGCACTAGCCAATTAACCACAGTGGCCCCTTTGACTTTAATTCAGTTAGAGGAGGTAGGAGCAAGGGCAGGAGAGTGTGCATTAGGATTTTAGTTACTAAGATTAGGAATAAGAAGGAAACAGAAATTAGTGTTAGACCAACTTTGAAAATAATCCAGGTGGTGAAAGTAGCTATGCAGGGGAAGTTGGCACACTGAGGGCGCTCAGATTTTAGAGACTGTTTGGGAAGCTACAGTTAAGAACTGTGAAGAGCTGGGGGGATGACTCAGTAGTTAAGTGCCCTTGTTGCTTTTTCTGAGAACTGGAGTTCAGTTGCCCATCCATGCCAGGTAGCTCACGACTGCCTGTGATTCCAGTTCAGGAGATCAGATTCCCTCTTCCCACCTTTGCAGGTACCTGCATGCAGAAGCACAGACATACCCACATAATATAAATAACAAAATGAATCTTAGAAAAATAAACCTTTCTCCATTATGTTGCTTTTACCAGGGTATCTTATTATAACAGAAGAAAGAACATGGCAAGTCAACAGGGATTTTAAAAATTTTTGGTGTTTTGTTTTTATGTCTGTGTGAGAGTATGAAATCCTGTAGTTACAGACAGCTGTGAACTGCCAAGTGGGTGCTGGGATTTGAATCCAGGTCCTTTGGAAGAGCAGTCAGTGCTCTTAACCACTGAGCCATCTCTCCAGCCCCCAAAGTCAAATATTTTTAATACACTCAATCCAAGGATACACTAATTTGATACATATTGAGGAACAATGGTAGGAAAACTTTCAGTTTTTGCTGTAATTAAACTATGTTTATATAAACCAGAACCAGCCGGGCGTGGTGATGCATGCCTTTAATCCCAGCACTCGGGAGGCAGAGGCAGGTGAATCTCTGCGAATTCAAGGCCAGCCTGGTCTACAGAGTGAGTCCAGGACAGTCAAGGATACACAGAGAAACCCTGTCTTGAAAAAAACCTAAAAAAAAGAAAGAAAGAAACCAGAACTGAAAAATTTGTGCATTAAAACCATGCAATTGATAACATATAGTAGTTCTAAATCTGAGCCAAGATGTTTGAGTCATTGTCTGTTTATGCTGTGTGGCGTGATGGCATGTTCAGTACAAGCAAGGATGCTATGTGTTCAGAGACCATGGTTGCAATGCAGTTGTGACATGTGCCAGCACTGTCAGAAATGCCCCTGATTCATTTCACATTTGACTTTAAATTCATTTTTTTGGTCATTGTGCATTCAGAACCATTTTACTGTTGCCAATTTTTTCACAAACGTCTGCATTTAACTACAGGACACTATATGACACACCCTACAGGTTAAGAAGCTGGGATTTAGTGTACCATGCTAGATATATGGTTGATGTTACCAAGAATGAAATTGTTCCCACTAACTTTAAGATATGTTAATTTAACTGTATGCCCCTAGAAGGGTTCTCTAAGCACAGAAATCAGTTTAAAAATTATTTTGCCAGGCATAGTGGCACACACCTTCAATCCTAGCATAGACAGGCTGTGAGTTCGAGGCCATCCTGGTTTACAAACCCAGAGTCCAGGACACCCAGGGCTCCATTACAAAGACAAACCCTGTCTTGAAAAACCAAAATAAAATAAAAAGTATTTTAACTTTAATTTTTAAATTAATTTGTTGTGTGCATGTGAGAGAGAGAGAGAGAGGAAGACAGAGAAGGGGAGATGGAGGGAGAGAGAGAGAGAGAGGGAGAGAGAGAGAGAGAGAGAGAGAGAGAGAGAGAGAGAGCACCCGTGTGAGCACACATCATGTACTTGAGTCACAGAACATGGAGCAGTGAAGCTGATACTGGGCTGGAAACCTCATCCCTACTGGCCAGCTTTCATAGTGCTGGAAGGCACTATATACATGCTATCAGAGGAGAAAAGTAATCATCAATTTATCCAGATGTGTGTCAGTCAAGATACACTAAGGACTAGCCTGGCAAGACATGCCCACTGGTGCAACAGTGACTTGAACATCATGGGAGTAACCACCCACTTTCTGATTGAATCTAAGTCCTGCTCCACTGTGGTAGGGTTAGCGAAGTTAGTATAGCATCTAGCAGCATGGGGATTTTGGAAGCTTGGTGTCTCAGATAAAAGGTATGGGTGGATCCAATTACATCTGGATGTGATTAACATTGAAGGGCGTGCCTTGAAAGCCCGCCAAGAGCTTTCAAAAGTCCATATACCTCAGTTCAAAAATCAGAATTGTATGCAATCCTTATGGTGTTATTAGATTTTCCAGAGTCTCTTAACATAATTACGGATTCTCTATATGCAGAAAGAGTTGTGTTGCATATAGAAACTGCTGAATTTATTCCCAATAACACAGAATTAACTTCTTTATTTATACAATTGCAACAGGTCATCAGAGGTAGAAATAATCCATTATATATAACCCATATTCGATCCCATGCAAGTTTGCCAAGTCCACTGGCACAAGTAAATGAGGAAATTGACCAATTACTCATAGGAAATGTGTTGGAAACCTCAAAATTTCATCACAAACATCATGTTAACAGTTCAGGTTTAAAGAGAAAATTCTCTATTACCTGGCAACAAGCCAGGGAAATAATTAAAAAATGTCCTATGTGTTCTCTGTATAACCAAATTCCATTACCTGCTGGTAGTAACCCTAGAGGTACTAAAAAGAATGAAATTTGGCAAATGGATGTTTTTCACTTTGCAGAATTTGGAAAACAAAGGTACGTACATCATACCATTGATACATACTCCGGGTTTCAATGGGCAACTGCTTTAAGTTCTGAAAAAGCTGATTGTGTTATTGTGCATTTATTAGAAATAATGGCATGGGACTGCAAGATGCATTGTTGTGGAGGCATGCCTTAGAAAGCCTACCAGGAACTATGGCAACCAAATGCTGGAATTCATGGCCAAGATCATTACGACACATTACAACACAAGGGATTTAAATCGGAAGTTCACCTTCCTCCTTGTCTTTCTCTACCAACACATGCAAAGAGACCACGCTCTGCTGCTCATCACCGTTTTGCACCAACATGCTGGGAATCCACACTAGTGGAGAAAGTAAAGGAAGACCCTCCCTGGTGCTCCAGAACGCTGGCCTGAGTATCTGAACGGCCAAAACACTGGAGCGGAGTCCTTGGAGCCCCAGAGCATCGGAATGGTAAGCCCAAGAAACTTTTCATCTTGCAAACGATTGGGCCCTAGGACTGTAGAGGCAATTCTTGGCTGGTTAAAAGGCTGCCCCACTTCAGTGGTTGAAACAGATCAAATTTATAAACTGGCCTTAAGATCTGACGAATAACACTCACAGACTTTAAGATTGAAAGACTTGGTGGAAACCAGCCACCTGTACGGATCCATGCCAAGAGAATTAACTGAGAGAATATCCTTTTAAGAAACTTAAGTTAGGGGCTAGAGAGATGGCTCAGAGGTAAAGAGCACTGGCTGCTCTTCCAGAGGTCCTGAGTTCAATTCCCAGCACTCACATGGTGGCTCACAATCATCTATAATGAGATCAGATGCCTTCTTCTCTGGCCTGCAGGCATACATGCAGACAGAACACTGTAAACATAATAAATAAATAAATCTTAAAAAAAAAAGAAACTGCCGGGCAGTGGTGGCGCACGCCTTTAATCCCAGCACTTGGGAGGCAGAGGCAGGCGGATCTTTGCGAGTTCGAGGCCAGCCTGGTCTACAAAGTGAGTCCAGGACAGCCAAGGCTACAAAAAAAAACCCCGTCTCAAAAAAAAAAAAAAAAAAAAAAAAAAAAAAAGAAACTTAAGTTAGTGTTAGGTGTTTGTTTTTTATACATATTAGAGTATTTTAGGCATTAAAATATTCTTAGATTATAGGTTTTAGAATTAGGGTTTGAGTTTTAGGATTTAGGAACTTCATAGGTAATTGTTAAGTATTAACAAATAAATAAGAATAAATAAAAATTTTTTGTTACACTCCACAAGACCAAAACCAAACCTGGCACTAATGTTTGGCTAAGAACCTATGGCTAGACAGGTCATAGGCCATAGGAGAGAAACTGCTACAATTATCCTGCTAACTAGAAATAGTATTGAAGTAACTCCTAATGAGTTACTATTATACCTATAGGTTAGTGTATCTATGTTCAATAGATGGTGATTAACACAGTAGCTTGTGGTTCGCAACTGGCCCTTTTGCCCCAGATAAGTGACTGGAATGCTCAGCCCTAATGGGACATCAATAGCACATCCTCTCCTTGTGGATGATGGAAAGACTGTAAGCCAGAGGCAATGGCTGAATACAGGGAAATGTGTACTCCTGATACAACAAGGGATGCACACGTGAACTCATAGCAGTGTGATAGTGTGCACAGGCCCAGTGCACCGTACAAGCTCAAGCCAGACCAAATCCCAGCATGGTGGGGAGGGGTGGCCATGAAGTCCCACCCTCAACTGAGGAGCTATTGACAATTGACAGCTGCCAGGAGAGGGAAAGTCAGTTGTCTTTAAGAACGTAGTACCTTGCAAGAATGGGGGCAGCAACCAGGTTATTTTGAGAACAAAGGCTGAGGAATACTAGAGTACCGCAGGTCCTTACATTCAGTGCCATGTCTTCCTGTCTGTGGCACACTCTCGGGGAGCCCAAGCTTACGATTGGGTATGTCTTACTTTCTGTGACAATTTGAGAAGCCCACATCCATGCATTTGGGTGTGCTCTTATGCTATTCCCGAGTGCTTTTGTTTCTTTTTTTTTTTTTTAAAGATTTATTTTTATTTATTGTTATGTATACAATGTTCTGAATTGAAGTATGTATGCCTGCATGCCAGAAGAGGGCACCAGATCCCATTACAGATGGTTGTGAGCCACCATGTGGTTGCTGGGAATTGAACCCAGGTCCTCTGAAAGAGCAACAGGTGCTCTTAACCCCTGAGCCATCTCTCCAGCCCGTGCTTTTGTTTCTTAATGTCTTTAGTAAAACCTCCACCTCTGCTTCAAACTGGCTATGCTTGAAATCCTCTTCTGTGTCAAAACCATGAATCCCACTTTGGCCTGAGTCTGGGTCCCTCAAAGATTAAGGGGTCTCCACAGGTGCCTGAGGGTGAGAGTATGGAGCTGTGTCTCTGTCCCCTTCTGACAACATCACAAAAAGAGAAATCCAGGCATCTCATGCTTTCTGACAGAACACAAATATCTGGTTAAATATTTTTGTTAAAAAAATTTTTTTTGAACTAGATCAAATCTCTTCTCTCAGTGGCAAATGCCTGAGTCAAAACAAACGAACAACACCATGTAAAACACTGCTCTAAACAAAAGAAAACTAAATCTTGCTGCCTGAGAAAAAACACTGAAAGAAATAAATGTTAGGACTTATAAAGACTAAGTGATATATTAGTTGCCTTCAGAGTGTGGGATTTATTTGGATTCAGAGGCAAACTGCAAAAACCCAAACTAACACAAAAAATCAACTTGGGAAATCTCATATATATATGCATATATATTATATATGTACATATAACACACACACACTCCAGGCTGGCCTCTGCGTGACCTTGAATTTCTGCTCTTCCTGACCCCACCGTCTGGAGTTACGAGATTACTGGTGGCTACTAGGGATGGAGCTCAGAGCTTGCTTCATGCTAGGTGACTACCCTAGGAACTGAGCTACATTCCTAATTCTAGAAATTATTTTTAATTTTCAAAGATGCAATTAAGATATGATATTTAGTCCCTGATATTTAGTTTATTATGAAATGATTACAGATGAAATGTTGTTGGTATAAGTTCAGAATAATGAAGAAAATGCATGCAAAGTGTAGCTGGCAGAAGCTAGAGTTTTTTGTTTTTAAAGATAGTCACACTATGTAGCTTTGGCTGTCCTGGAACTCACTATGTAGACAAGGCTGCCCTTGTACTCACAGAGATCGGCTTGCCTCTGCCTCCCAAGTGCTGGGATTAAAGGTGTGCGTCACAGTGCCTGGCTGAGACTAGAACTTCAGAAGTTAGTCCAGAGGCATGACTCTGGGTTCGTTCTGAGGTTATGGGAAAGTTGCTTCAATCTTCTGAGGGGAGAGGGACTAGATGGCAGTAGCTACTGTTACCTCATCACCAGGCCAGTTAGAGACCTAACCAAGGAGACCTCTGTCCTTGTGAGCCAGGCTTCTCAGCTGACTCAGCTCCTGAGATGCAGGTCGTCCACATTGAATGCTTTGAGGTGCATGCTTCTATGTGTGCTCATTTGAAGAAGCCTGGGAGACGTTGTGTGTCTTCCTGGGTGTTCATTGAGGTGGGGTCTCTCAACCTAAGTAAGCCACAGGGGTTGAGGGGTTGTCTGGCTAGCTAGCTCTCTGATCTCCACTGGCCAAGTCCGCTTGGCATTTACGTGGGTACTGGGGACTTAAACTCTGGCCCTCTGGGTGGGTTATAAGGGCTTTACCACTCAACCATATCCCAGAACTTTTATTTTTTATGTCTACGTGTGTGTCTTGTCTACATGTTGCTGTTCACCTCGTGCCCATGGAGGCCAGAAGAGGGTGCTGGATCTCCTGGAACTGGAGTTACAAGCAGTTGTGAGTCACCGTGTAGGGGCTGGGAAGCAAACTGCAGTCTTTTGGAAGAGCAACCAGTGAGTTCTCTTAACTGCTGAGTCATCCCCTAAACTTTTGAGAAAGGGTCTTACTCCTTAATCATGGTTGATCTTGAACTCATTCCTACTCCTTAATCATGGTTGATCTTGAACTCATTCCTGCCCCAGCCTCCCAAATGTTGGGATTATAGGTTTGTACCCACGGTCTGTTAAGTTTGTGGTTGGCACTAACTAAAGTGGACACTGAGTTCCCCCAGGGCTGGCACTTTCTGGGAGAGGGGCTCAGGACAGTGGCGCCATGTAGGGCAGACCACACTCCCCAGACTTTGTTCCCAGTGTCCCAGCAGCCCTTACAGCCTGAGGTTGGGTGGCTAAGGTTTTTTTTGGGCCTTGGTTACCCACACCTGCTACATGGTTGGGGGAGGGCAGTCTCCTGGTCAGACGTTTTGAGGGACTTTGCAAGGGGGGGGGGGGTTGGTTGTCGTTTTTTTTTTTTTCCAGCTTCTGACAGCAAGTGGTCTCCAGGGGTGGGTGAGGGGGAGCTGGCTGGAAAAAGTCCAGGGATTAGGTAGAAGGCTCACATCAGAGGAGCTGTCCTTGCAGACTTGTCTGAAGGACTGTTAGAGGAAAGGACCCCAAGACCATGTGTCCACACTGAAGCTTGACCCACAGTTAACTTTTGCAAGGCTGGCAGACAGGGTGAACTGCTGAAACTTGCGGAAGGGAAGCCCACTCCTGCTCTCAACCCCTTTCCCAGCAGGCAGCATCTCTGAGTTAGTTCAGGCTCAGTGGAATCACACCCCCACAGTTCTCAGCACTGCCACATGTGGCCTTCACCCGAGCGTCAGGCCATGCTCCTGGGCATTTCTCCCTTCTACACATCACAGCTCTCCTGATTAACTTTCACTTCCTGCTCTCCTCTCTTGTTTTCCTCCAGGAGTGTTGTCCCTTTTATTACTTTGGAGTCATGTTTAACTAATAGAAATACCCACCCCATCATGTAGACTGTTGGTGAAGATTTGTAAGGAGCTAGACAGTAAATATTCGGCTCTGTGGTCTCTCTGTATGATTCAGTTATAGCAAAAAGCAAACACAGTACTCGTTAAACAAACGGGTGTGATTGTGTACCACTGGCCCTGTAGTTCCTTCCTCTCTCTACCCGCCCCTTCTCTCCAGGGTCTCACTAGGGAGGCCTGGCTGTCCTGGAACTTCTTGATATGTAGACCTGGCTGAACTTGGAGTCACAGTTCAGCTTCATATACTTTTCTTATGTCATGAGTTATTTTTTTCCCCTCCAACCATTTAAAATGTAAAGATCATTTTAGCTTAAGCTGCCATCCACCAGTAGTTTTGCCAAATCTTGACAGGGAAATGGAACGAGGCTCTGCGTAGCTCTTCTGGCAGTTCAGGGAAACAATGTCAAAAGGGACAAAGCTCACAGCCCGCCTCTCTAGACATGAGAGAGGAAAGCTCGTACTGGCTGCTCACTTCAGCACTGAACACCTGAAGGCAGGCCTGAGTGTTTGGCTTTTCCCTTCCCAGCTCTCTACAGTTGTGTTTCTACTCTGGAAGAGAAGAAATGACTAGCCTTTGTCTTTGCAGCTAGGTCTTAGGAGGACTAGGTCTTCGCTTTTTAGTTTCAAGTTTCACAAAATGAATATTGTCCTTTCCTTCACCACATAATGTTCTAAGGAGTTTCCTCTGTTAGTGCTCTTCTGGGTGCTGGGGTACCTGTACCAGTTCTGGGGAACATTATATAGTCCAAGAGGAAACGAGTGTGTGTTCATGCATGTGTGAATGTTTTTTAGTTGTGAAGTACTTCATATCATAAACTGTATGGTCAATAGTATATCCTAGAAAGAAAGAATCTGTCTGGCTAGTTTTAGGTCAGCTTGACACAGATAAGGTTGTCTGACCTATAAAGTGACACTTTAACACCACGGGCTCACTCTCCCCTTCCACTTTATACATATCACCAAAGTGTACATGCTTGGTATTTTTAATGGTTCTAGTGTTCAATGGGACAAATAAATATGGTGAAATCCAGAGCCCTGGCAAAAGCAACATGGAGAATACAAATTCCGTCTATAGGCTTATGCATGGAGCAGACACAAGAACAAACAAAAATGAATCGTCATGCCTTAAAGGTTTAAATACTAAAACTTAAACAAAACCGAAACTATTGCTAAGCCTGTTGGTGGTACATGGCGATTATTTTAGCCCTGTGGTGGCTGAAGCAGGAGGATAATGAGTTCCAGTCTGGGCTACACAGCAAGACCCTGTCTCAGACAAAACACTACTCAGGTTTGCATTCAACAGACCCTCAGAGAGCTAGCTTAAGAAATGTGGTGCAGGGGCTGAGGAGACCCTGCTGGTAGGGTGGACCTGACGTCCCGCCCTCGGCAGACATGTAAAGCCAGACAAGCTGCATTGTCTGTGGCAGGTATTGAGGAGTTAGGGACACATGAGTATGGGGTATGTTGTTTCCCAGCTGAGTGGAATCTGAGTTTCAAATTCAGTGAAAAGACCCAGGCTCAATGTGAATAAGGTGGATGGCCGGAGAGATGGCTTAGTGGTTAAGAGCACTGGCTGCTTTACCAGAGGACCAGGGTTTGAGTCCCAGAACCCATATAGTGGCTGACAACCATCTGTAATTCCAGCTCCAGGGGAATCTGATGCCCCACTTCAGGCCACTGCAAAGGCTGCATGCATACAGTGCACAGATATACAAGCAAGCAAATTACCCATATACATAAAATAAAAAAAAGTAAATAAAAAAATACAGTGGAGGTCAATTGAGGAAAACATTCAACACTGACCTGTGGCTTGCACACCCATGTGTACATATGAACATATACACAAATGCACCACATACATATATATTCATACACCATACACACAAAGAAATATGGTAGGGATCTGATAGGGCAGCTCAGTGGTAGAGCATTAACTTAACCTGTGAGGCCCTAGGTTCAAACCACACCACAAATAAAAGTGATGGAAGATGTTTCTGGCTCATAAAGCCATCGAAGAGCAACAGGTACAGTGTGGCAGTTACCATATACCAGCTTGCTTTCATAACTGCCCTATACTTAACCCACTGCCAGGTTAATTGACAAGCTCCATTCCCCCTGATGACCTTGTACCAGACCTTTTATGGTCACAGTTGTTCCTTTCAGTGCACACATTTGTTCTTCTATTTACTTTGATGATTAATAAGACCTGGGGGTTTGTCCCTGTTACCCCATTTGTAAAACTGCATTCTGCATTACATACCTAGATACTATGTAGCTGAGGAAATGAGTGAAGACAGGATTTCTTCTTTATAAAGTTGGTTGGAAACACTTGCTAATGCCACTCTAGTCCCAAGGAGTGTGTGTTAGTGCACAGATCTTGTTTCTGAATAGCTACTTATAAAAAGCAGCCATGCAGCCGGGCGGTGGTGGCGCACGCCTTTAATCTCAGCACTTGGGAGGCAGAGGCAGGCGGATCTTTGTGAGTTCGAGGACAGCCTGGTCTACAAAGTGAGTCCAGGACAGCCAAGGATACACAGAGAAACCCTGTCTCGAAAAACCAAAAAAAAAAAAAAAAGATGTCTTTGTTTTGCCGGGCGGTGGTGGCGCACGCCTTTAATCCCAGCACTTGGGAGGCAGAGGCAGGCGGATCTTTGTGAGTTCGAGGCCAGCCTGGTCTACATAGCGAGTCCAGGACAGCCAGAGATATTCAGAGAAACCCTGTCTCGAAAAACCAAAAAAAAAAAAAAAAGCAGCCATGCGTTTCAGAAGAGCTGTTTCTGTCCAAGTTTGGGGCAATGGACATGTAGGATGAACTTGAGATATCGTGTGTTAGAAGGTAATAAAGCACCCAGAGACTAGAGAGGCAATGCCAGAAAGGATGACAGACACAGTGACTGTCATGGACTAACACAGAATCATCTGTCCTCACTGTAGATAACACATAAAACTTCTAAACTGGTTAATTAGTGGAAAAGAGCTAAGCATAATCTTGCTTCTAATTCATTTTCAGCTAATGAAGGAAAATTCTTCCTTACAGAATACTTCTCAACAAATGTGGAAAGAGCAATAGAAAAAGTCACTAGTTTTGTAGCTCTTAATGAAAAGATTGACTCGGCAAGAATTACTGTTAGGTAACAACATGTCTAAGTACAAAATTGTTGGTAAAGAGGACAGCCACCCTGCCCAAGGGTCAGTTCATAGTCAGTTAACCATAACAGGAAGAATTACACGGGGACAATCTGGTGGTCACCACCTCACATGACATGATGTCACGCCATCAACAGTGTGTTGGTCTGATAGTGAGTTTTGCTGACGCAGGAGGAAATGCAACTGTGAAATGTTACAATTAAAGGTGTTTAACCTGAGCTGAGTTAAACCTTTGGCCTCCACTTCTCATTTACAGAAACTTCAGGGCATATACTGTATCTATCACATGAAAGCCATGTATAAACTATCAGCTAAATCCTGAATGTGACAATCAACACAGCCTGAAAATAAAAGAAAACCAAAAGGGACTGTTTAGTTGGAGGAGACAGATACAATAAAGGGTGTTCAGAAACTGACTGGCTCAACAGGGGAAGTCAGAAAACGGACTAGGTGTGTTTAGATGTTACAAAGGACTGCCCATTTTCTTTGAGGTATTACAGTTATGTGAATGACCTATTTTTATGAGATGTACTTAGAGGTGAAATGTCTTTACTTTTCAATATGGCAAAATATTAACTTTAAAATATAAGTGGTGGAGCTGGGCGGTGGTGGCGCACGCCTTTAATCCCAGCACTTGGGAGGCAGAGGCAGGTGGATCTTTGTGAGTTCGAGGCCAGCCTGGTCTACAAAGTGAGTCAAGGACAGCCAGAGCTGTTACACAGAGAAACCCTGTCTCGAAAAAGCAAAACAACAAAACAAAACAAAAAAAAAAAAAAAGTGGTGGGTACGGTTGATTTTATGATTTCTAAACTCTTACATATTTAGCAATGTTCCTAATAAAAAGTTGTAGGAAATACTTGCTAAAACCTTGTTGAATTGCTCATGGACCACACAACTTTAAAATGGTGGAAAACACATAAAGACAGGATTCTGTACTATAATTCTATTTTTTTTTTATAGGAACCTTACTTGCCTCTGTGTGCCAGTGGAAGACTTTGTAAATGCATTATTTACATAAGACACACAAAGGCAGGAAACAAACAGTGCCCTATGGCCTGTACCACACCACAATCATCCAAGCCTAAAGAGGCATTATGCAAGGCGTGAAGCAACATCAAAAATCATCTAATAAACACATTTGTTATTCTTAACATAACTGTGGAGTTAAGCATAATCTGAGTATTTTGTGAATACTATGAAGTCAAGGGTAACTAATGTCAGGAAAAGAGAAAATGACAATTTCAATAAGAAAACACTCCCACATGCCAGACCTCAACCTTTTCTTCAACCCATTGTGGTGTCTAATAATGCTATACTGTCAATATAAAGCTCAGGTATTTGTGGTACCAGATTTTGTTTCCTCGCATTTAGGTAAGGGGACTTTCATTGGACAATGATGTCCTACAACTTCTGATTCTCCATTCTTAAGCTATTATTGCACAGTAAACAGTATTTGTTAAACATATGATACATGAACACAAAGGTTATTTTCAGTCCCACCAATTTCTTCTCCATGCTGGTCATTCTACCTTAATACTCATTTCTAATTTATATAATTTACTCATCAATTCAACCAACATATATTAATCATATGCAAGGCACTGGAGAAATAAGAACGAGCAAGATGCTCAGTTGTATATTCTTAGAGCTTGACACTATGGATAGTAAATACAACAATAAAAAATAATTGGTTCCTGCCAGTCTCCCTTTTATGCTGTTTAAGACCCATGAACTTATTGTTTAATGATTACTGATTGATAGTTTCTGCACCAAGGGTTTTCCCAATGAAACATTTTCCTAACACGTTAAGTGTAATTTCATATGTGAAAAAGTACTAGGCTTTTAATTATTCCTGAGAATAATTTCCTTTTTTAGCTTCCTATAAATATTATTTCCTTAGATAAAGTGGGTCCAATTATGTTTTATGTCACATCAGCTTTTTGCATACCCTCCCTCCTCACTCCTTTACACCCTGGCTTTCTCTTGTCACCACTACACTGACCTCAAACTTATTTTCCATTATTTATTCTCATGTTACTTATATAGTCATGTTCATTGTTCATTCAGCTTGGCTTTTAGGGTAGCACTTGGCAAGCAATTTAGGAAGGATTATGCTTGTTCCATGGGAAAACAGTTAAAAGCATGTCCTTACCTTTTCTTTATTGAAAGGGTTCAAATGAGAAGTCTGTGTCCTGAGCACAGTAAGCTCTCAAGAAATGTGTTTCAGTGGAAGAAACAGCTTTGCTACAGTAAGAGCCATGGGGAAGCTTGTCAACTTAAAAGCCAGATTGGGGCTGGAGAGATGGCTCAGAGCTTAAGAGCACTAGCTGCTCTTCCAAAGGTCCTGAGTTCAATTCCCAGCAACCACATGGCGACTCACAACCATCTATAATGAGATCTGGTGCCTTCTTCTAGATTATAGGCATACATGCAGGCAAAATACTGTATACATAATAAAAGAAATCTTAACAACAAAAAGCCAGGTGGAAGCCCAGCACTTGGAGGCAGAGGCAGGTGGATCTCTCTGAGTTTGAGGCCAGCCTGGTCTACAGAATGAGTCCAGGACAGCCAGGGCTATTTATTACACAGAGAAACCCTGTCTCAAAACAAACAAACAAAAAAGCCAGGTAGAAAAAAAATGGGAACAGTATGTCTTTTTTCCTTCAGGATGACACTGGATGTCAAAACTAAGTGAAACTAAAAATAGTGTTGTACTAAAGATGACTTTAGGCTTGGGTGTTTAAACTGTGACTGATTGAGTCTGTACATGTCTAGAATTTTGTATATACTGATCCTCTATCTTATTAGATTACCCTCTCTTCCTGGAGGAAATGTAGTTAACAGTGGTCATGTTGAAATGTTTTAAGACCTTTTCAGGTCTTTCTTCTCCTCAAGCTTACTGACTTCACATGGAAGTTGCAATTTGAAAAGAGGGAGCAAAAAAAAATGGGAGGGACCTTTTACTTATTTTAAGGCTTCAAAGCTGGGATGAAGCAATGGCCCCAAAGCATCTACCTTCTTTCCTATAATGTCAGGATTACTCTCTAGTGTGAAATCTACCTGATGGATGCCTTCCCAAGTTATATTCATAAGGCCTCAATAAAACATACTTGAAATATACTAAGAGTTGATGAGTCACAGGTTTTAGAATATCTTTTCATAGTATTTCTTTCTGGAATGAATTCAAGTGATGTCAGACAGAAGCTAAGCAGCTGCTGGAGCTTTAAGTCTCACACTAAATGTAAATGGATGAGAGCCATTTTACTAAACTTTACTAATTCTGGTACTTCTGATCCTGTGGTATCTAGCATATTGCACTTCTTCAGATTCCTTTTGGGTATTCTGACACGGCACACAAAATGGAATTTAAGCAATCAAGTTTTAAATCACAAACAAGGTCTCCCATATCCACTAATTGCGATGTCTGGCACCTGAATGAACGCGTTGATGCTGAATAAGGTTTGTACTTTGTGTGAAGCTTTTACCACATATACGGCATGCGTAGGGCTTCTCTCCTGTGTGAATCCTCTGGTGCTGAATAAGGCATGTTCTCTGGCTAAAATCTTTGTTACAATGACTACATTTATAGGGTCTCTCTCCAGTGTGAGTTCTTCGATGTTGATTAAGTGATGAAGAATAAATAAAAGCCTTCCCGCACTGGTTACATTTATAGGGTTTCTCCCCAGTGTGAATCCTTTGATGCTGAGTTAGATTTGCACCTTGTCTATATGCTTTCCCACATATATTACATTTAAAGGGCTTTTCTCCATTGTGAATCCTCTGGTGTTGAGTAAGGTGCACACTCTGGCTGAAGGCTTTTCCACACACACCACATTTATACGGTTTCTCTCCAGTATGTGTTCTATGATGCTGAGTAAGGTTAGCGCTCTGGCTGAAGGCTTTCCCACATACATTACATATGTATGATTTCTCTCCAGTGTGAGTAGTTTGATGTTGTATAAGAGTTGAGGAATGAGCAAAGGCCTTCCCACATTCATTGCATTTATAGCACTTCTCTCCAGAATGGATTCTCTGATGTCGAATAAGGTAAGTGCTCTGACTAAATACTTTCCAACACTCATTGCACTTATATGGTTTTTTCCCAGTATGAATTTTTTGATGTTGGAGAAGGTGTGTACTCTGACTGAAAGTTTTCCCACACTCATTGCATATATAAGGTTTTTCTCCAGTATGAACTCTCTGATGATTAATCAATGATGAACTATGGCTAAATGTTTTACTGCATTCCAAACATTTGTATGGTTTCTCTCCAGTATGTGTCCTTTGATGTATAGTAAGGTGTGCACGCTGACTAAAGTCCTTCCCACAATCATCACACCTGTAGGGCTTCTCTCCAGTATGAATTCTCTGATGTATAGTAAGGTGTGCACGCTGGCTGAAGGCTTTACCACACTGGTGGCATTCATATGGTTTTTCTCCAGTATGCATTCTCTGATGTGCAATGAGGGATGAGATATGCTTAAATTCTTTCCCACATTCTTCACATTCATAAGATTTCTCTTTGGCATGGTTATTTCGGTGTGCCAGGAGTGATGGGTATTTCCTAAATTTTTTTCCCACAGACATTACACGAATAAGGCTTATCTCCAGGAAGTATTTTCCCATGTACAATACCACCAGATGAGATATTATTGAATGTTGGCTTGCTTTCGTCATACAGAGGAGTTTTATAATCTGACTGGGTATCAAACTGTACAATTAAGTTTGTGTGCTTTTCAAAATTATTCCTATATATATCATATTTACTAAGATAGTCTTCTGTAGTGTCTTCTTCTGAAAGCTCTGACTTCAAATCGAAGTCTCTTTCATCCATGTAAATCTTCCTGAAGGTACACACTGGCTGCCTCTCTAGGCTGTCATCATAGTCACAGGGCTCTTCCAGTTTAATGGTCTGGGTTCCATCCTGTTTGAGTTCAGGAAGATCCTTCAATGGAATATGTGCCTGCACTTTAGTTTCCCATTCTGAAATTAAAAAAAAAATATTAAAAGTCTCACTCTGTTTTAAAAAAGGAAACAAAATAATATACACGAATAAGATAATATCTAAAGATTATAGTTCTGATAACTTCATGTTTTGGTCCTTAAAGCTTAGAAAAGGAGGAAAGAGCCGGGCGGTGGTGGCGCACGCCTTTAATCCCAGCACTTGGGAGGCAGAGGCAGGCGGATCTTTGTGAGTTCGAGGCCAGCCTGGTCTACAAAGTGAGTCCAGGACAGCCAAGGATACACAGAGAAACCCTGTCTCGAAAAAAACCAAAAAAAAAAAAAAAAAAAAAAAAAAAAAGGAGGAAAGAGTCAGGTGTGGTGACAAACGGCTTTAGTCCCAGCACTCTGGAGGCAGAGGCAGGCAGATCTCTGTGAGTTCAAGGCCAGCCTGGTCTACAAAGGGAGTCCAGGACAGCTAGGGCTATTTATTACACAGAGAAACCCTGTCACAAACAAACAAACAAATAAATAAATAAATAAATAGGTGATAAATCACTGAAAATGGAGAAGCTCCTTACTAGTCACCATGGTATAAAGTACACAGAGAAGGCAAATGACAGTGTTAAGAGAAACTTGGGATATATGGAGTAATTTATACATACAATGAATGGTCTCATAAAGTAGATATACTTCTATATATATTTTCTCTTTCAATCTATATACATAATTCCAAATAATAATAATAATAATAAAAATAATAAAAGAAACAAATTTTGTTTTTGTTATCTTTTTGTGCCAGGGTCTCTCTCTCTCTATAGCTTTGGCTGTCCTGGAACTCATAGAGATCCACCTGCCTCAGTATCCCGAGTGCTGCGATTATAGGTGTGTACCACTTAGCCAGGCTATAATATAATATTTTTAAAGTAATCTCATGGAGTGCTTTCTGCTCTCAGCTTTCCAACGGCCTTAAACAATGGTTCTTGATCCAGGGTCTCTACACCAGCAATGTTTTCACCATCACCCTGGAAATGGGTTGAAATTATTGGCTCTCCCCCTAAACTTACTTAAGAGACTTAGGCAGTGAGGTTGAAGGATTTGTTCTAGAAAGCACTGAAAGCTATTTTGTTCCACAGCAAAATGAAAGGACAAGCAGCCTAAAGACTAGGATCTCCTGCTCCAAAGAGAGCTCAAAATACCTCCCTGTAGCCCTTTACCATTCCACACCCCCTTATACCTTATATTAACTTCAAGTTCAAAGCTGCGTCCATATCCATAGACAGCATGCTAACCCCAGACTGTCTGTTCCTATGGCACTTTCTATCTATTGAAAGAGATGCTTGTGGTTCATTTTGTTTCTTCATAGCATTTCTTCCTACAATTTAAATATAGAGGAGAAGAATGGAAGATTAAATTGTCTTCCTTAAAGGCCAAATGACTGAATATCAGCAATCTCAATACAGCTCAATTTATGTAATGATAGAACTTGGTCTTATATAATTATCTCACAACTTTGTGTTTCTTATATTTTCAACTTAGATGTAAATTCTAGAAATAGCTTAAATTTTTTACATTTTCTTCTAAAAAATGGCCTAGAAAATGGATTTGGTGGCCAGTCAACTGAACTTGGAAAAATAATAACAACTTGTAATGATAACAATTTGTTTATACAAAATACAAAATCTAACCCAAAACTTGGATGCAAGGCATTTATTGATACTTGCTGGTATATTTCCAATATAATTTGAAACAAATTTTACATTATACCCCTATGAAACCAGGTGGGAAATATGTAACTTAAGTCTTGGTTATATGATATGATGAATAATTTATAATATAGAAAAAAGTACTGGGTGGTTCAGAAACTAAATGCAGCTCAAGGTATAACAACTTTACAAACCTGTCAATTCAATAGAACAGTATGGGGTCATTGAAAATGAAAATGCTTCATCTATGAGCAAGCAACTGGGTGGAACAGACATGCATGGAATATTGGTGACTGGTAAACTTAGGGAGGCTTAAGAACATCGAGGAAGCCGGGCGGTGGTGGCGCAAGCCTTTAATCCTAGCACCTGGGAGGCAGAGGCAGGCGGATCTCTCTGAATTCGAGGCCAGCCTGGTCTACAAAGCGAGTCCAGGGCAGCCAGAGCTGTTATACAGAGAAACCCTGTCTCGAAAAACAAACAAACAAAAAAACCCACCGAGGAAAAGCTGTACAGGGCACATTAAGTAAACAAAAGCAGGTGTAAAACAGCACATGGAGGGGTCCAGATCTTATCTCTGTAAAGACACGCCTGTATCACACAAGGCAATGTTGAGGTCCCGGCAATCCCTGGGTGGGGGGAGCTACATATTTAATTTGCTTCCTTACGCTGCTTGAATTTACAAACCATTTTCATTATTTTTATTCAAATACAAAAATCACAGCTGACAGCAGAACATATCTAGGAATAACATCAAGCGAGAAAGTGCTATCATGACTGGCAGGAAGATGAGGTGGAAAACAGTGCTCTTTTTCTAATTTTTGTTAATTCTAATAAATTAGCTGTTACTTTTACTGCTATTTAGTGCTAGAAGTGTCGTTATGTTGACTTTTTTAGAGAGGAAAAAAATTAAAAGATAACTCTCAGGATGTTATCCTGCTCCAAAAGAACAAAACAAGAGTAGATTCAACAATTAGGTATATAAGCAAAAAGAATGAGCTGGTCCTAGAAGCTCAGTTTAGCTTCTGTGTAATCAGGCTATAGTATTACTCAAAATACAGGCACATAGACAGACACAGACAGACAGACAGACACTGATTTAACCCAGGTCTTCATGCATTCTAGATAAGTGCTCTACCACTGAATTACACCAAAGTAAAAGTCCACTGGTATTATTATAATACAAATATATTTAAGCAAATCCAGTCTATTAGAAATTCAGGAGCTGAATGTGTATATAACTACCTAGTATGGTTGCTTAGAAGGGCTATCTATTGGTTGATAAGGTCAGACAGTGGTCTAGCATTTCCAATAAAGGAATCAGTGTTGATTCAGGTAAGTAACAGAAGCCACAGTGGAGATGGTGTGATCTGCATTAAGCCTCACAGAAAGGGTAGGTGCTGTACAAACATGAAGTACAGGAGTTCTAACCCAGGTGGTGGATAATTGGCTCAGCAGTGAAGAGCAACCGTTGCTCTTGCAGAGGCTCTCAGCACACACACATGATGGCTTACAATCACCTTAACTCCCATTCCAGGGTATCTGACACGTCTTTTGACCTCCACAGATGCAAGAGACACATAGCACACATACATACATATAAACAAAACAATCATACAAACTAAAAAATAGGTTTTGGGCTGGACATGTCAGCACACACCTTTAATCTCAGTACTTAGAAGGTACAGACAGGTGGATCTCTGAGTTTGAGGCCAGCCTGGTTTATAGAGGAAGTTCCATGACAGCCAGGGCTACAGAAAGAAACCCTGTCTTGAAAAACAAAAAACAAAACAAGGCAAAACAAAAAAAGTTATGGCCACTGAAAGACCAAAACTATTATTTACAAAATACCCATGTTTCAATTTATTAATTTTTTTAGACATGTCTCTCTATAGCCCCCCTCTGGCCTGAACTGTTATATGAACCTTGAACTGGCCTTGAATTTACCTAGATCTGCCCATCTCTGACTTCCAGGTCCTGACATTAAAGAGTCATGACATCATACCTGGCCTTTTTTTTTAATGTATATACATGCTCTATCTACATGTACCCCCTGCATGCCAGAAGAGGGCATCAGATACCAGATTAGATGGTTGTGAGCCACCATGTGGTTGCCAGGAACTGAACTCAGGACCTCTAGAAGAGCAGACAGTGCTCTTGACCACTAAGCCATCTCTCTAGCCCCCACATCTGGCTCTTATCTTGAGTAGAACCTGAACTATCCTAATCAAAGGCTCAACTAACTGCTCATCTCTGAGCTGGCAAGACAGTAAAATCCTCAGCACTTGCTAAAATTCATGTAAAAGTAGGAGGCAGGAGGACAGCCAGAGCTGTAGTGTCATTTACTTGAGGTGTCTAGCTGACACAGCCGAGGAGTTTAAGCAGCCACTTTGAGAGTGCAAGCTGTCCAGGGGACACTCCTAGGACAAAGTGGGGCTCTTTTGAAGGGAGCTGACAGGAGCCCTTTGCAGAGAACATTAGGCACTGGGTAAGGGCTGGCTAGAAACAGAACTTGGCCTTTCCCACCATTTGTGCTGATCAAAATCTCTCACACATAACTGCCAACGACCCCTTCCTTACTTCATAGCCTAATCCGAGCCCCTAAATGGCGTAAACCCCCAGGCTATGAAGCTCATTCAAGTGGTTCCACTGGCAGTGTCTCCCAGAGACCATCCTGACTTCAGCCAAGGCTTAGTTCATCACTCCACATGATTTCTCCAGTATTCTGTCAACTAAATGCTGTGATTATGGAAAAGAACTAGCTTTTCCAGTAGTAATCCTTACAATATGCTATGAACAAGTGAACCTTTTAAAAAGGTAAAAAACTACACAGCATTTTGTCATTAGTGTTTAAGTCATTGTTAATGCTGTATTAGTGGATATTCAAGTTGGAGTCTTAAGTAATAATAGCAGCAGCAAGAATAATACAAAATGTTCTTTGTATAGAAAAGGAGATGTAAGCTAGATGTGGTGGCACATGCCTTTAACACCAGAACTAGGAAGGCAGAGGCAGGAGGATCTCTGAGAGTTCGAGGCCAGCCTGGTCTACAGAGTGAGTCCAGGATAGCCAGGGAAACACAGAGAAACCCTGTCTCAAACCCCCAAGCCCCCCCCCTCAATAAATGAGATTTAAAAATATGTTCTTTTCAGCCGGGCGGTGGTGGCGCACGCCTTTAATCCCAGCACTTGGGAGGCAGAGGCAGGCGGATCTTTGTGAGTTCGAGGCCAGCCTGGTCTACAAAGCGAGTCCAGGACAGCCAGAGATATTCAGAGAAACCCTGTCTCGAAAAACCAAAAAAAAAAAAAAAATGTTCTTTTCATTTTTGTTTTTGTTTTTAATAAAAAGAAACACAAGAAAGGGAACTCAGAAACAAATTCATAGAGTTATCTGCAGGGAGTAGAAAGCAACAGTTTATATCGTTTTATATAGTTCTAATTTCTGAACTATGTTAGTGTTTCTATATACTCAAATATATAAAATAAAAAAAGTAAGAATATATCCCTTAGTGGGATATATTATAAGGACAAAATAAAAAAAAGACTTCAATGAAATTGTAAGTTTTCTAATAGTTTGTTATTGACAGCAACATTGTTGTCTAATTCTATAAGTATCTGTGGAATATATAGCAGCGTGAAGAAGTAAACACACTGAGGTGTGAACCAGCTAGGTACTGTACTGTAAGGATTAAAATATACAAAATGAGACGAGAATACTTATGGTATTTGATTTTAGTTAGATTTATCAGTATGAACTCATGATTTTAGAAACTGGATAGCTGACATGCCTGGTGGGCACATGCCTTTCATCCCAGCACTCAGGAGGCAGAGGCTAGTCTAGCCTGGTCTACAGAGTGAGTTCCAGGACAGCCAAGGCTATACAGAGAAACCCTGTCCTGAAAAACAACAACTACACAAACTTGGAAAGCTATCTATTTACATGTTTCCCATTGATACCCACTAACTAGGTGTGGAAACAATGCTTCTTAGAGACTCCTGGACAGACTCATTGAGCAGATCTTGATTTCCAAGAACTATTCTTCATTAAAATGAGTTAGGGCTCTGGGAGACATTCCAAGTCTGTGGTAAGCACAGGTGAGCCTAAGGAAGGTTCTGTGCTAGAAGCAAGGGTACACACAGAGATGAGTGGGCCTGAAGGTCCCACTATGTTAATCTGGAACAAATGAATATCAAAACAAACAACAATGACATAACCCAAGAATTAATAGACTAATAATGCCTTGAATTTTTAAACATTTGTTTAGATGATAGTGAATTGCACATAGAAATGTGATAGGAAGAAAGAGAGGCAGAGTTTATAGAAGAATGCTATTTATCACTTAGAAGAAATGACTGAGTTAGGAAATCACTCCTGTGTAACCAGCACAACAGGGAATGCAACAATCTCGTGTGCTCAGAGAACAAATGTAATGGGAATTAGTTTCTTTAATGAATTAGTAAGGACTCTTGAGGATATTTAGGGTGCATTATCAGCCTGGTGCCTGGCAGCATATGGACCTTTTCAAAGCCCGGGAAACTGAAGGAAGACTTCTCAACACAGCCACACTTTGAAAGACGTTAGCTGAAGCTTTCATCTACTGAACACTGGCCAAAACTTGTGCCAAGGAGGGGCAGAAAAAAGCCTCGTTTTGAAGCCTCTCTTCAACAGATGTTGAGTGGGGTCAAAGTGGGCAGAGCCCAGATTGGACTGAGGTTTGCGGATGGTGTCTAGTGAAGGGGCATGGCTGCAAAGTCTCAGAAGTCTTGAGAACTGTCAAAAACCATGAGAGGTCACAGGAGCCTCCAAATAGTGTGAGAAAGACCACACCCTATATAAGCCAGAGAGCTCCATGTGAAGCCCTCTAGCCTCCAGGGAGGAGCAGACAGGGGCTCCAGTGGAAGAGTGTGAAGCAATGTATGCCATCTGCCATGCTAATGAGCCCTGAGGCAATAAGCAGCAGGTGAATAAAAGCCGCGAAAAGGGGCTCTGCTCGCAAGTCGGCCAAAGAAGGCCAAGAAAAGTTGCAAGGATGGAGGCACCAGAAGAGGTCAAAGGTACGCTAGCAAATGAGCAAAGCCTGCCTCGCGCAGGCTGAGGAGACCAAAGACAGTAATGGTGGCCTGGGAAAGCTGGGACTGGCTAATGCCACAGGGACAGGAGCAAAGCACCTGAAGCTGGCTGGGTAGTGACAGCACTGGTCTGAAGCGTGAGGCACGCATGGACTGTGAGGAGACCACAGAGATAGAGGCTGCTGCTCTGAGGAGACTAGAGATAGAGCCTGTTGAGGAAGCCAGGGACCCGCTATAGGCCTTGAAGTCAAGGCAAGACCGAGAAGCTAAAGACTTAGCTGGAGGGTGTAGCAGTTACTCTGAGGGGATTCAGCTAGTTTAAACGGCTTAAACGGCAGCCTGAGGTATCTGTGGACAAACTAGGCCTGGTGCACCACAGTATCTGAGCTGCAAATGACTGAAGTCGGCCCCACGATGAACAGGTGAGGCAGGTTGGCCACACGAATCGGAGGACAGTGGGATGCTAGGCCTGGAGAAAGCTGAGCCAAGCTGAAGGTAAGACTGCTGTGACTGCCAGCAGATAGAAGGGTGACCAAGTTGCCCACACGGCCCTGTGCTAGAGAATTTTAGTATCCTTTCCAGAAGGGTTAAAGTAGGTTTGTTAGGTGTTCTTAGGTATTATGTTATAGGTATTAGAGGTTTTAAATATTAAGTGTTTATAGATATTAGGTTATAGGTGTTAGTACTATAGGTTATAAAATATAGGTGTTTGTTTTTTTTTTTTTTTTGGTTTTTTCGAGACAGGGTTTCTCTGGTTAACAGCTCTGGCTGTCCTGGACTCGCTTTGTAGACCAGGCTGGCCTCGAACTCGCAAAGATCCGCCTGCCTCTGCCTCCCAAGTGCTGGGATTAAAGGCGTGCACCACCACCGCCCGGCAGGTGTTTGTTAAGTGTTCAATAAATATAGGTTAAATAAAATTTTTATTTACAAACAAACTCACATATTATTACAGGAAAAAAACCCCCACACTCTCAAAATAGAGAGGCTCTGGAGACACTATTTTCACCAAGCTGACCATCACCAATGACAACAATGATTAATATTGTGTGGCTGAAGAAATACATGTAAAGTAACATTGCCTTTGAAATACTATGGGCAAAAATGTTTAATTTGAGGCCAGATACGGTGCTGTACACTTTTGATCCCAGCATATGGGAGGCAGAGGGAGGGGCAGGTGGATCTCTGAGTTCGGGACCAGCAGGGTCTACGTAGTGAGTTAAGACTAGGCAGAACTAGCCGGGCGGTGGTGGCGCACGCCTTTAATCCCAGCACTTGGGAGGCAGAGGCAGGCGGATCTTTGCGAGTTCGAGGCCAGCCTGGTCTACAAAGTGAGTCCAGGACAGCCAGGGCTACACAGAGAAACCTTGTCTCGAAAAACCAAAAAAAAAAAAAAAAAGACTAGGCAGAACTACATAGTGAGACCCTGACTCAAACAGTCAAACAAACAACAGTTTAAATTGAGTCTATTCTCCAGGAAGCAGAGGAATCACGATTACTCTGTAAACAAGACTATCTTGGATTCTTAAAAATATTATGAAAGTCTAAGAAAAAAATGTATACACATAATGGAAATCAGTAAGGAGATTTCTCAAACAGTTAAAAGATCTGTTCTATGACCCAGCTTACTACTCCTGAGCACATTCCCAAGGACTCTACATCCTGCCAGGGAGATACTCCATTGCCTATGCTCACTGTGCCTCTTTTCACACTAGCAAGGAAATGAGTTCAGTCTAGATGCTCACTGACAGATGAATGGATAATGATGATGTAGTAGAATGGAATTCTATCAATTTGTAGGAAGATGGATGGATCTGGAAAACATACTAAATGAGGTAGGTAACTCAGGCTCAGAAAGACATATACTTCTGATATGGTTTTCACTAATACTTGGTTCCTAGCTTCTAATTCTTTTTATTCATTAGAAAATAAACTGTGTGCGTGCATGCATGATGTGTATCTGTGGGTATGTGTGTCACAGCCATTTGTGTGGAGGTCCGAGGACAATGTGCAGTTTGTTACCTTCCACCTTTATGTAGATTCCAAGGATCAAACTCAGGTGGTCAGGCTTCTGTGGGAAGCACCATTACCCATGGAACTATTTCACTGGTCCCTTAGCATCTGGTTGTTAAGCAGGCATCACATACAAATGTGGTCACAAAATTAGAAAGGGGCCATGTGGTGGGGAGAGTCAGAACACAAGAGCTCTGAAAGGGAAACAGGCAACACTGAGGGTTAGAAGGGCACAGTGGAGAAAGGAGAGCCAGGGATCGGCCGAGACCCACTAGAGCCAAGTATGTATGAAAGGGCAGCAAGGAAACCTGATCCCTTGTAAGCTAAACAAACAGGGGAAAAGTGACACCAGGGTTCAGTCAATAAGAGAAAAGAGGCTGAGGACAGTTTTTCACTAAAAGGGACTAAAGTTAAGAGCTGGCAGGTGGCAGAACAGAAGGTCTGGATGAAGCTGGGACTGGGAAGAAAATATCTGAGAGGCCCATCCTTGAGACCTCAAATGGGCAACAGCAATTCATGACTCCAGATGAACTGATGCTCCATGTAGTAAGCTCCCAACTTGTCTACAGGTTTGCAGTCTTTCAAAATCAAGTTATTGTGAAGGAGATAAGAACGGGAGTGTAACACAGAAAAAAGAGAATGGAAGAGCTCTTTACACATTTGCTTTTTGAAATTAGGTTTTTCTCTGTGTAACTTTGGCTGTCTTGGAACTTGCTCTTTAGACCAGGCTGGCCCTGGACTCAGAGATTCACCTGCTTTTGACTCCAAAATGCTGGGGACATTTTTTAAACATGTTTATTTATTACTTCAAGTTACATCTTCATCACAGTCCCTTCCTTCCACCTCTCCTGACCCCACCCTCCCACCTTCTTTCCCTTCTCCCAGAACTCATAATTCTCTTTTTTAAAATAATTAGGCCACAACTATGAAAATTATAAGGAATAACATACATTCCCAATGTCCAATCCATACATATTTGGCAACTGATATTAATATTCTATTATCTGTCTCCATGAATTTAAAGTTCTATACCTAACTCATTTTCCATCCTAACTTGCATTACCAACTTAAAAACATTTCCTTAGATCTAGAACATCCTTTTAATTCCTAAACAACTTAAAATTTAACTGTGAGACTATAACTATCTAGTCTTCTAGATACACACAGGAAGTGCAGAGTCAGCAGCTTCCAAAACTAGGAAATGACAGACAGCTGGCTGCCTGGACAGTCCCCAATTACTCTCCATACATTAGAGCATCTATTTTCAGTCTCTTGGCCCACTATCTCTGATAGACATTAATTGTAAAGCAGGAATTATGAAGGACTTCCCTACCCTGTCTTGACAGAGCTAGGCTGTTGACTTACCTGCTTCCAAGTTAAATTTTTTGAAGGCTGGGTGTGATGGCACACACCTTTAACCTCAGCACTTGGGAGGCAGAAGCAGGTGGATCTCTGTGAGTTTGAGACCAGCATGGTCTTCAGAGTGAGTTCCAGGATGGCCAGGGCTGTTACACAGAGAAAGTTTGTCTTGAAAACGTTTTTTTTTGAGACAGGATCTCACTGTTCACCTGGGATGGCTCTGACTCGCCATCCTCTTGCTTAGACTCTTGAGTGTTGGGGATTATGGGTGTGTGCAACCATGCCCAGCTTAGATACTTTTCAGGAAAAAAAAACATGCTCTTTTTTATTCCTTTGCACTGCTGGGAAATCAAACCCAGCTCCTGTGCATGCTGGCAGGTGCTCTTCAGGGAGTCACACGCCCAGTCACTGGAAAGATGTTTATCCTGATTTTAGATGAAAAATCCCTCTCCCCTGCAAAAAAGTACAATGCCCAGGACAAGTGTCTGTAAAATCAACCCAGAATCTGATTTTGAAAATAGAAACAGTTATTTAAAGCCCAGGTTTTGTCCTGGAGGTCAGCAAGCTGTTAGAGGTCTAGACCGACTTCTGCTTCTCTTGCATATTTCTACACAACAGTGGTCCACGGGCATAATCAGCAGTCACTGGCTCTGGGGACACAGAGGGACTGAGTCTGTGTGCAGGTGAGGCACTGTGTCTGTACATAGACAAAGGGATTTGTTGGTAAACAGAGTAAAAGAAACTAAAATACCAAGGGAGTCTGAAATGTTAAGTTTTGTGGCTGTCTATACTTGCTTACTACAATGGCTGATCTTGGTTGTCAACTTATTAGATCTGCAATCGACTAAACAGAAGTAGACAAACATGCCTGTGGGGGAGTTTTCTTGACTGGATCGTTTCAAGTGGGAAGACCCACCCTAAATCTCAGCCACACCTTTTGGTAGCAACCCACAGAAAAGGACACTGAAAAAGGAAGTTTTTGCTTTTTGTGTGCTTACACCCTCTCTCACTGACAAGTTCACCCGTTCAGTTGCTGAGGCATTCCTTTGCTGGTATTAGAACCAGATTCTTCAGAATTCCAACTAAAGACAGCAGTTCTCTAGGAATTCTCTGGAACTCCAACACCATATTAGGATGCTGAGATATCCAATGTCAAGGACTGAACGACTAACTACTGGATTCTTTGGCCTTTCTGTCAAGAGACAGCCACTGTTGGACTACTCAGACCACAGCCTGTACGCCACTCTAAAAAATCTCACACATATCTATATGCACATATATAGACATATAATTCAATCAGTTCTGTTCCTCTAGAGAACTCTGACTAATGCACTTCCATATTGAGGGAGGGGGATGTTCTGAGATAGGGACCTTCGAGGATAAAATGTGTAGACACCGAAAAAGTCATAAAAATACTCAGCAACATTTCCTGAAGACTTCCGGCAAAGCAGCAATGCCGGCAACTCCAAGTTCTCAACCAGCTGGATGGCTCTGCAGTCACCTTGCCATGCTTATAAACCAAACATCAACACACGGAGGACACAGATTCTGAAGTGGAAAGTCATATGTTGGCTTTTCCTCTCACCTGGACTAGGGCCTTCTACAATTTCTTTCATCACCATCCACGGCTCTTCTAAGATAGGAATCACAGTTGGCCTGTACATGGTCAGTCCTGGTTAGGAGGAACAGAAGGAGTTTATTCTGTGATAAGGAGCTGTCGACCTTTATTATCTGATTTCCACTTGGGTATTTGTGGGGAGACAACGGCTCATGGACATGACAAAAAGAGAACTAGGTGTGGGGTAGCACCCAGTGGTGGTGCAGTACTGCTGTGTACACCATGAAGCACACAGGCCCACCCAGTGAGCCTTTCTTTTGGAGGAACAATAAACATGACCATTTTTGTGCCTGAAGGAGACTTCTCACCTCTAGACTGTGTTTTCAGTCAAGCCCTTCAGGAGCCTAACCTAATGTTTAGTAAGGACAGCAGGAAAATATTAGGTCAAGCCTTTGGGGAGAAGGTGTGGACTTTACCTAGAGAAACCATGTTCCAATAGTTCTGCAAAGTCACAGTTTTATACAGTTCCTTCTGAACAGGGCGCATTAGTTCCCAGTCCTCTTGAGTGATGTCCACAGCCACGTCTTTGAATGTCATCGATTCCTACAATATCAAACATAACTTAGCTCTGTTGAAGAACTCTTGCTGGGTGTGCTGGCTGCCACTTGTAACACCAGCATTCAACAGGCTGGGATAGGAGAGTCTAAGTTCCAGGCCAGCCTAAGCTACATGGTGAGACTTTCTCTTAACCAACAACCAACCAACCAACCACCAACCAAAGTCTAAAAACCATCATCTGATGTATGGCTGACTTCATAGTATCCTTCAAAGGTCCTTAAAGGGACACTTAAAAATAAGGTAGAACGTACTGTTTTTAGCTGGTACTAGCATATGCATTTGGTGGCTCCATCTTAAATATGAAAAGGGCTGGGGTGTAGCTCAGTGGTAGAGCACTTATCTAGTAGAATCTAGACTTAGATTCCATCTCTAGAACTGCAAAAAGAAGAAAAAAAAAAAGAAAATGACTTTATGTGTGAAAGTGCATGTGTGTGTATTTGGATCATGCCTATGTCATGATGTACATGTGTATGTGTATTTGGATCACTCCTATGTCATGGTGTGTGTGTAGGTCAGGTGACAGCCAGCCATTACCGCCTACCTTATTTGAGACAGGGTTTTTTATTTGCTAGCTGGCCCGTGAACTTCAAAGACTTCTGTCTCTGCTTCCTATCTAGCCTAGGAGCTCTGGGGTTATGGATGTGTATCACCACATCCAGCTTTAAGTAGTTCCTGGGGATTCAAACTCAGATCCTCATGCTTATGTGGCAGCACTTTGCCAACTAAGCCATCTCTCAAGAACAGAAGAAAGGTTGAAACTAGATGGCAGAGTTGATTCAGCCCTAAGAGTTAATTCGACATGCTATAATTAAAAATCTGCACACTCTATGATGACATCCAGTCTGTTCTACTTATTGGTATCCTTCTTTATTCCTGTTGGACTGCTGCATTTGTAGACACATTTATTGGAAAGGTTTCTGTTTCTTTTTCTTCTTGTTAAAAAAATGTTTTTAAGATAAGGTCTCACTATGTGGCCTTGCCTGGCCCAGAACTCACTGTGTAGACCAGGCTGGCCTTGAACTTCCAGAGACCCTCTGCCTCCCGAGTGTTGGGGTTAAAGGCGTGCTTCACTAGGCTGTTCATTACTCTAGCATGCTCCTTTTGTCAGTTGTGACTTTAAAAACATTTTTTTTTAAAGTTATGGTCTTAGTGTATACCATGGAACTCATGACAGGTTTTAGCTCTGCCCAACTGAAAGAAAATGAGAGTAAACTCATTAAATTTATAATTTAGGGAGAGGACAGCTTTGTAGTTATTCAAGGTTTTTTTTTTTAACATCCCGTAAAATGACAAAAGACATTAAAGTACTACAAAATCCATACTATGCTTAGTTCTAGATATCTTACACTTTTGTGTGTGCATCTATGATACTGACTAAAGAATCTTTTTTTATATTTATTTTTATTTCATGGGCATTGGTGTTTTGCCTGCATGTATGGAACTGGAGTTATAGACACTTGTGAGCTGTCACGTTGGTGCTGGGAATTTAACCTGGGTCCCTTGAAAAAGAAGCCAGTGCTCTTAACCACTAGGCCATCTCTCCAGCTCCTTCTATTTTATTATATGATCTTTATATAACATGGGATATATATAACATGGGATGTTATTTTCTATAGCAGTCTGTTTCTAAATTTCTAACACATCTCCCCTTGATTTTCTGATTTTCCAAGTAAATATGTTTATATCATCTATAAAAAAAAATAATGGTTTGGGTACCAGATGGTTTTTAACCTCAGTATATAAGGATATATTGCCCCCTCATTCCTTGCAGTAAATTCTCCTCTTTTGTGTGTGTGTTTTTGTTTTTCGAGACAGGTTTTCTCTGTGTAGCCCTGGCTGTCCTGGACTCACTTTGCAGACCAGGCTAGCCTTGAACTCAGAGATCCGCCTGCCTCTGCCTATCGAGTGCTGTGATTAAAGGTGTGCGCCACCACACCTGGAGTAACTCCTCCTCTTAATGTTGCCTGTGTTGTTATTCCTTAACACAGAGACTACCAATTAAACAGCTGACCACAGAATATGTGACTTTACATTTTGATGAAGTATTAGCAACCACTACGCTAATCCAGGATAACCAGGTATCTCATATTTAGTGTCCACAATCTAAAAGGTAAAGGCTACTTCCTGGCATTGAATAACTTAGTCCAGGAGTGGTTAAGAACCTTGTCTTAAATCACAGATTTAACAGCAGGGCCAAAAGCCGGAACCCAGATCCAGCCTGGCTCTGGGGCCAGTCTCTTAGCTTTCACTTGATACTGCTGACTAATGTCAGAGTGAGGAAGGCAAGGGAGGCACATGTGCTGACCAAGGGACAGTGAGGCCTAGGTTCTGGATGGGGCTTTTGAGGCTTAGCAGTTACAGGCCCAGGACAAGATGTCCTCATACACTAAGAAGCAACTTTTAAATCACAAAAGAAAAGTCAGACTCACTGTGGTCACCAAGTCATTGAGCCACCCTGCCTGGAAAGCGTGTTTGGGGTCTTCCTCTGGGATTTCTTGGGAAAGGGCAGAATTCTGAGGAGCTGGGGAAGACAATGATGATTAGTCTGTCTGCATGGTCTAGGACACACATCACCAGGTAGAAGTCTACACTTTCTTTTTTTTTTTTTTTGACAAGTTTAAAACATGTATTTAAAATACAATTTATAAAATGCTTAATCTGCCGACTCAGGAGCCCTCGTGGGGGTTTGGGTGGGGAGCTGCCTGCTACCCCAGCAGAGTGAGACTGCAGGGTGCAGCCCTCCCAGGCCCTTCTGTACAGATGCCCAAGGGTTCCCCTGGGGCCACGGGACCAGAAGCAGGACCCCGGAGGTTTTCTTGAGTCTCTGCTTACCAGGGAGACTGGATATAGCCCTGCCAGCCCTTCCCTGAGCGGAGCAACCCCAGAGTCTACACTTTCTTAATGTGAGAAGGCAAAGGACCCTGAAAACTTTGCTAATACTTCAGAGTCAAAGAAAAGGCCAATGACTCGTCCTAACACACCAGTGCAGACTTCAAAAACAAGCCTACTTTAGCACTAAGTATGTGCAGCAAAGCCACACTTTCCTACTATTTCTTTTTGATTTTTTTGGTGGTGCTGGAATTGAGCCCTGAACCTTGTGTATGCAAGGCAAGCACTCCACCACAGGGCTACATACACCTCCTGCTCTCTATATCTCTGATACAAAGTTGCAGGTTGTCTCAATACATGAATGCTTTTTGGGTGCTTCTGCCATTTTGGAAGCACACTTTTGTAAAAACCAATTCATACAACTAATTAGCATAATAGTGCAAGCCTCCCAGAGCTAAGTCTCAGTGGTCCCAAGCACTTCGGAGGGGACATAATGCAGGAGGGACCTCATGTTACACTCATTGACCTTTATTCTCCCCAATTTCATCGAGGAGGGCACTGCTCTCGGAGGTGCTAGGTGTCTTCTCTAACTGCCCTGGGGGTCCTACCCCTCCCTGCTGTACAATTCTCACCTTCCTCTTCTAGAATCTGAGTCAAATCCTCCACAAGAGCCACCACTTCCTCGCTGCTCTCTGGGTACTGAGAATTCACCCAAGCCCTAACTTCCCCAGGCAGGATGGTCAGGAATTGCTCCAGCACCAGCAACTCCAGGATTTGTTCCTTGGAGTGAACCTCAGGTCTCAGCCACTTCAGACAGAGTTCTCGGAGCTGACTCAATGCTTTCCGAGGACCTGCCACATCTGGGTATGGAAAATTCCTAAAATTCTTTCGACAGGTTTCAGTGTCACGAAAGAGTCTTGAAGTGAGTGTTTGCTTCTCAACACTGAAGGGTCCATTTTGAACCTTGTCTGGCTTCCACATTAGAAAGACTTGTGAGTGTGAAATATTGGCTATCTTCTTTCTTGAGGCTAACATTGCTACAGACAGGAGGACCAATCTGACAGTGTCCTTTATTTTTCCAGTATTGAGCCAACTGCTTGAAGTCTCATGCCACAGATAAAATAATATTTTTTTCCTTCAGGGGTTGCTGCGGCCAGGTCCAGAATAGAACCACAATAAAGTTAGCAGCTTATAACAAATTCTGAGTCCAGAACTTGAAAGGATGAGCAAGAGCCTGAAACACAAGAATTGTCTTAGTTAGGGTTACTACTGCCATGATGAAACACTGTGACCAAAAAGCAACTTAGGGAGGAAAGGGTTTATTTGGCTATGGCTCCTCAGCACTGTTCATCATCAAAGGAAGTCAGGACAGGAACTCAAACAGGGCAGGGACCCCGAGGCAGGAGCCGATACAGAGGCCATGGAAGAGTGCTGCTTACTGGCCTGCTCTCCATGGCTTGCTTAGCCTGCTTTCCTATAGAACCTGTGATCACTAGCTCAGTGGTGGCCCCATCCACAATGGGCTGGGCCCTTCCACGTCAATCACTAAGTAAGTAAATGCTCTACAGACTTGCCTACAGCTCAGTCTTATAGAGACATTTCCTCAGTTGAGGTTTCCTCTTCTCAGATGACTAACTATATAGCCTGTGCCAAGTTAACATAAAACAAACAAAACAGCACAACTGACCTCTTGCCAGTTTGATACAAAACACATCGCTGTTAAGCCACAACCTTTCCTTTCTTATTCATTCCCAAGAGCACACGTTAATATCAACATCACAATATAAAACACTTTCAAACTTATAAAGTCCCACAAGTATAACAAAACCAAACACTTTAAAATTTCAGCCTCTTTTAAAATCTAAAGTCTCTCAACTGTGGGTTCCTATAAAATAAAAAATAAAAGTTACTTTCTTATTTCAAGAGAAAAGAACCAGGGCACAATCACAATCAAATCAAAACCAAACTCCAACTGGGTAAATAAGTCAATGTCTAATGTCTGGTGTAACTGAAGTTTTTAATTATCTAATATATACATTCTAATTTATTTTACTGTCCTTAATTTATTGTGCTTAATCCCTCTACCTCCCTCCACCCCTCGTTCCCTTCAACCCCCAACCCTAGGTGGGAGAGAAAGGTTAGAGGGAGAAGGGATGTAGGTCTCTTTGAGTTACTTTCCGCTGATTAGGGTTGTTGGATTCTTTGGGGGTAATACCAGTCTCATTAGAAGTCCAGGGAACCAGGAGACCAGCAAACCAGGAGACAGCAGCAAGAACAAGCAGCAGTTTGGGGGAGCACCAGCAACTGGGACAGCAGCAACCGCTTTCTACCTTGTAGCCATTTCTTTATAGAGCTTTCTCCTACTTCCTTGTAGGGCCTTTTCTCTTCTTTGTAAAGCCCATTCTCTTTTACTTCTTTATGGAGCTCCTTCTCTCTTTTCTCTTTGTAGTCCCCTTCTTCTTGAGCCTCTGGCTATTTTTTCCCCTCCTTTGTAGAGCCCCCTTCTCCTTGGGACTCTGGCTTCTTTTTCCTTCTTTGTAGAGCTCCCTTTTCCTTGGGGCTCTAGGTTTTTATTTTTCCTTTGTAAAGCCCCCCTCTCCTGGGGCTATGGCTTTTTTATTCCTCTCTCCCAAGTCTTCAGAGTTAAACTTTCTCAACTGGTTAAACCATGTACCTGCTAGCTCAAGAGACCATTGATACTTTATACCTGTGTCTTAAGCAGCCCACCTGGGATTAAATAAAAACATTCTCACAATTGGTTTTAATAAGCTCCTACCGCAGTCTGGGATCCCCACTCACGATCTTCTGAGCTCCTCCAAAAGGCTTGGGTCACTCTTCTGTCTCTGCCCTCTGCAGCACACACAGCTTGTCTTCTAGACGCCAGCTGGCTCCACAACACTGATGTTGCTGTTGTGATCACCCTGTGGTACTGGCATCTCCAAAATGTTGGGGTCTCTTGCTGAAACTGGACTGTATTTTCACCAATAGCCTTATGTTAACTTGACACACAAACTAGACTTGTCTGAAAGGAGGAACTTCTATTGAGAAAATGCCTCCATAAGATCTGGCTGTAAGACATTTTCTTAATTAGTGATTTATGGGAGAGGGCCCAGTCTATTGTGGGGGATTCCATGCCTGGGCTGGTGGTCCTGGGTTCTATAGAAAAGCAGGTTGAAAAAGCCATGAGAAGCAAGTCAGAAAGCATCATTCCTCCATGGCCTCTGCATCAGCTCCTGCCTCCAGGTTCCTGCTCTTTTTTCAGCTCCTGTTCTGACTTCCTTTGATGATGAACAGCAATATGGAAGTGTACGTCAAATAAACCCTTTCCTCTTTTTGGTCATGGTCTTTCATTATAGCAACAGAAACCCTGACTAAGTCAGCCTCTTCTGGGCCTTCTTTAGGGATCCCAGCCCTGCCACACAGTACCAAGCCTCAGCTGCTCTTTCATGCCATCAAAACCAGCACCACCTGAGTGACTCTTGCCCTACCATGCTTGGCAGCCAGAAAGAGGTAAAGAGGTATAATCTTGGCCACCTCTGAAACACAGCTTCTGTGTGCTGACCCTAAGGAAACACTTCCCAGAAGACTTCACTTCAGTGATGTAGCCTCTTTTTTTTTTTTTTTTTTGGTTTTTCGAGACAGGGTTTACCTGTTTAGCAGCTCTGGCTGTCCTGGACTCGCCACCGCCCGGCTAAAATTTGTTTTTTGTTTTTGTTTTTTTTTTTTCGAGACAGGGTTTCTCTGTTTAACAGCTCTGGTTGTCCTGGACTCGCTTTGTAGACCAGGCTGGCCTCGAACTCGCAAAGATCCGCCTGCCTCGCCTCCCAACTGCTGGGATTAAAGGCGTGCGCCAATGTAGCCTCTTCTTAATCATAGCTGATTATTCAGTTCCAGCTGACACCAATGCTTCTTCACACAAAAGGCCAAGGTTGCTTCCCTCTAAACTTCATAAGCTGTCCTCCATTGACTGCCCTGCTCCTAACATTCTCATCCTCCAAGCTCCAACAGAATAGCTCACTGAGCTCTGAACACTCAATGACTTTTCTAGCCTAAAGTCCCAATGTCTTTCCACAATCCTCCCCAAAACAACATGGTCAGGTTTGTGATAGCAACACCCCCACTTCTGGTTCCAATTTCTGTCTTAGGGTTACTATTGGTGTGATGAAACACCATGACCTAAAAGCAAATTAGGGAGGAAAGGGTTTATTTGGCTATGCTTCCCCATCACACTGTTCATCATCAAAGGAAGTCAGGACAGGAACTCAAACAGGGCAGGGACCCCGGGGCAGGAAGAAGCTCATTCTTATGGAGGCATTTCTTCAGTTGAGGTTCCTTCCTCTCAGATGACTGTAGTTTGTGTCAAGGTGACATAAAACTATCCAGCACAAGAATGGACCATAAACTCAAGAATTCCTGGTGTACTCTGCTTTACTAAATATGCAGACAGCAGCAGACTCCTCAGAGTGCACGGATAAACACAGGATTCACCCTGGTCTTCCTTCCTTCTATTCTTGGACTTAGAATACTTTCATCCTTGAGGGCGTGTGTGTGTGTGTGTTTATTGATGGTGGTGTTAGAAGCAATAATTCAAAGAATTATGAGCAGAATGATCAATTGCTCACTTGTTAAAAATTAGTATCTTACAAAAAGAAATGTTTCACTATCTTAGTCACTGATGTTCCGGATGTTCTCAGCAACAGAGCAAATCTGCGATTATTGGACAAACTGGAGGTTTCCAAACAACCACATGGGGTGGGGCCAAGGCGATCTATTTATCTGCCTTGCATGGTCTGCAGTACTCTCAGAGTAGGGAAGACTAGACCATTGGGCCGTGATTGGAGGCTGTCTCAGGCACCTCACGTATAAATCGAAAGCACGATCCCCACAGCCAACCTCACAAGCATCCCGACGCAGAGAAGAACCCACACGCAGTTGTCCGGAACTCCAACTCCCAGCCTAGCTCATCCGCAGTCGTGCCCCAAGGAGATGTGCCGGCTTCGCCTCTGGTCGCCTTGAAGGGAATGAAAATTATTAGAAGACCCCCTAAGTCGGCAGTAGAGCCAGGCCAGCCGCCAGGTGATTCCCGGAACTTAGCTGACCATAAACAGGTTGAAACCAAGAATGAAGGTCAATTGGGCCACGGGCCCCCAGGGCTTCAGGAACTGGCTGACCACAAAGTAGATAACAAAACAAGATTAGATTCATTCCTGAGACAAACAGATGTAGGATGTTTCCCGCTGATTAACTAATGGGCTGGTACATTCCAGCTGTATTTCCCCTCCCCCTTGGGTTGTGGTAAACGATGGGCTGGGCTGGTACTTTCCGCCTGTAATTTCCCCCACCCCCTTAATCTGTGGTGCTCCCCCATAAAATGTTGGACTCTCCCCCAAATCATGGTCGCGACTCCTAGCCCTGCGTGGGATATGAGTGGCGTCCCTCAGTGCACTGAGCCCCCCCTTTCCCCCTTTTCCCCCCGAAATAAACCTCTTGTGATTACATCAAGATGGTCTCTTGCGAGTTTTGGGGCGGCCGTGATATCCTGAGTGTTGGGTGAGGTATTTCCCTCCCCCGGGTCTTTCAGCCTCCCCTTCCCAGCCTCGCCCCGGCCCGGCCTCCCTGTGGACACTCCGCTCGGACATCAGTACCTGTCGCTCGTACCTGTCGCTCGGGCCCGTCGGCGCAGCCCGGGCAACAATGGCGGCGGCGTGGCGGGCGCCTGTGTGGCGGGCTCGACCCCGAGCTGCATCAGGGGCTCAGGCTTCACCGCTTCCCTCCCCGGGAGGAGCCGGCTGGAGCCGCCAGGACGCGTCAGTCCCAGCACGGTCCCCAGAGGCCCCGGCCGGAACCCCAGCGCCTGGGCTTCGCAACGACCTCGCCTCGGTGCTACTGCGCATGTGCTAGGAGAACGCTGAGCGTCTATTGAGCCAATGGGAAACCGAACTGGAGCCTTCCCATTCCGAGCCCCTGGCCCTGGACCTGTTTCCATGGCAACCTCCTCCACCCGTCACCACGACTTGCTTGTTAGCTGCGAGGTTTTGAGAGGAACTTTAAAGTTTCCCTGGGCAGAGACAGGCTCGGCAGATGACGTCGGGGCTGTAGCAGCAGCTGGGAAAGCGCTTGGAGAGTAAAGTCGGGTTCTCACTACCCAGAGATATAGACAGGTGTCGAGGATGTGGCTTGCAGGGAGGAAAACCCACAGAGACAGAGAGAGAGAAACACACACACACACACACACACACACACACACACACAGAGGCTGGAGAGATGGCTTAGCAGTTAAGAGTGCCTATTATTCTCACGGAGGACCTGGTTTCAGTTTCCAGCACCCACATAATGACTCAAAGTTGTCTGTAACTCCAGTTCTGGGGATCCAGTGCTTCTTTTGACCTCCGTAGGCTCCTGCATACATGTGATGTACATATATAACACACAGGCAACACACATATGCAATTAAGTAAATGTTAATTAAAATAAATAATGTTATAATGTACCTTAGGACTTTGAAAACAAGAGGAAAACACCAACTGGCCAGTAGATGGAGAGAATAGATTAAGATCAGGGCAGTAATTAATGTTGATGGACATGCTGATTAATTTTCCTTGTGCTCGTATTGTAACTTACTGAAAAGAGTTAGAATAAACACAGATGTACAAGTATCTGCATAGTAAAAGGCTGCTTACTTAAGGTATATGCCCAGGAGTAGTATAGCTAGGACATGTGAAAGATCTTTTATTTTTTTGCTAGGCAACCACACTGATTTTCATGGTGGCCGAAGCACAACACACTCTCACCAACCATGGAAAAGATATCCTCTTTCTTTGCAACCTTAAAAGCAGTTGTTGACATTTGTTTTCTTGATGATAGTTATTCTGACTGGAGTGAGAATCTTTAAGTAGTCTTTTTCTGATGGCTAAGGATGTCAAACACATTAAAAATATTTATTGGTCATTTTTATGTCTTCTATTGAGAATCCAGTTCATTGGCCCATGTATTGTTTTGGTGATTCATTTCTGCACAGTTCTGTATAGAGTCGAGACTAATGGTTTTCACTCTGTGAGTTGCAACCCTTTGGGAGCTGAATGACCCTTTTATAGGGTTTGCCTAAGGCCATCGGAAATCACAGATATTTACATTACAATTCATGACAGTAACAAAATTACATTTAGGAAGTAGCAATGAAAATAATTTTATGATTTGAGGTCCCCACAACATGAGGTGACTGTATTAAACGGTTGCAACATTAGGAAGGTTGAGAACCACTGGTTTAAAGTAATCCAGATTGTCAATTTCTTAGCCTAATTCCTGTGCTGTTCAGAAATTTCTTGCATAAACCTATATTCCAAGATGCTTTCCCATATTTTCCTTTAGCAGTTTCAACATTTGTGATTTCACGCTAAGGTCCTTTGATTCAGTTTGAATTGATGATTTAGTTTGTGATGAGAGATATGGATCTAATTTTATTCTTCTGAAGATGATTGTCTAGTTTTACTAGCACCATTTATTGAATAGTGTGTCCACACCTATGTCCTCTATTATGTTTCATTGATTTTCATGTCTGTTTTTGTCATTCTGACTCTGTAGTGTATTTTAAAGCCAGGTCATGTGATAACTCTATGTCTTTCTGCTTAAAATTGATTTGGGTATAAAGGTATTTACACGTCCATGTGAATTTTATGGCCCCCCCCCATTCTGGTGGAGAATGTCATTGGTATTTCAATGAGGATTGCATTTCATTTGTAGATTAGTTTTGGTAATAATAATATTAATTCTGTTTTCTATAAGGACAAGAGGTTTAAAAAAATAATGTATTTAATTTTATTTTATGTGAATTGGTGTGAGGGCATCAAATCTCCTGGAACTGGAGTTACAGACAGTTGTGAGCTGCCATGTGGGTGCTGAGAATTGAACCTAAATCCTTTGAAGAGCAAACAGTGCTCTTAGCCACTGAGCTGTTACCGAACTTTTAAATTATTATTTATTTATTTATTAACAATATTCAATTATAACAAATACCAACAAGTTCTTAACTATTAACCCTACAAATTCTTACAACCTCTTTAACCTAACCACTAAACCTATTGGTATTTTCCTAACCTTTTAGAAGGATACAGTCTCTGGAGCAGGTCCTCAGTCATCAGGAACACAGTCTCTTTGGTAGACCCTTAACACACTTAACAGTCCTTTTTCTGTAATATCTCAGATGCAGGTTCATCAGGGTAAATTGCAGTCTCACCTTAAATAAGGCTTGATGCTTTCTTCTCTCTGGGAGACCCCAGCTGTCTGTAGGCCAGCTTATTTCTTTTTTATCAGCAACTCTGCCGCTCTGTCTCAGTCCTTAAAGCCAGCCACCGTCTGGACAGATCAAACCCCTCTAGGCAAAAGCTGAGCCACAGGATTTAGTTCTTGGCCTTTTGCTATCTTGCTGAGGCTTTCTTTGCTTACCAGACTCTTTCTGCCTCAGGGAGATCTGGCCATCAACTGATGGCCAGCACTTTTTTCAGCAGGACTCTCAGAGCTCTCTAGCATCAGGGGCCTCTTGGATGGGGCTCCATGTATTGTCTTTAAATAGGAGGAACTCTGTTTCAGCTTAATTTGGGCTCCGCCCACTTAGCCCTGAAAACAATGCCAAGTAAAATACTTTGTTTCTTAGTCCATTAAGTCTTTCCTGTTTTTCCTAGCTTCAACCTTGTTTTTCAGTCCATTAAGTCTCCTGTTTCCTGTTTTCACCTGACTTCATCCTTGTTTTTCTACAAGCTGATAAGCTAATTGCTCACAGCTAAGTTGATCTTCATGCCCTGAATTAAGAGACTAAGAGACTGTATCATATATTTACTAAATCTAAATTAATCTAACTCCCTACACTGAGCCATCTCTCCAGCCCCAAGGACAGTAGTCTTTGAGAAAACTCTATAGTAATTTTCATAGTTGTTGCAGCAGTTTATACTCCTACTGTCTTAGCTAGGGTTTCTATCGCTGCGATGAAACACCATGACCAAAAAGCAAGCTGGGGAGTGTGATAGAAGTTAAGTCTCTTTAATGAAATTAGTAGGAAGTTCAGATTAGCATCTGGCAGCACGTAAGGAGGAACTTGGTGTCTGTTTGGTTTGCTGATATACACAAAATGCCAGTTGTGGCCAGACAATGTGCCCTGTTAAAGGGGCGTGGCTAAGAAACCTTGCAAGCCGTGCAGATGCTGTCATTTGCCGTGAGAAGCAACGGGACTGTTGGACATCTTGAGAAATCTCATGGACCCTCAAGACTGCCAGGTATTGAGAGATAATACAGTATATAAGACAAAGAACTTGGTCTCTCTCTTCCTCCTGCCCTCACCAACTGAGAAATCACACTGAAGAAAAGCACCACAAGGTACGCCATTAACAGAATTTAGATTCCTATAGCCCAAGGCAAAGACATAGTATGAACCTGCTAAGAGAGAGTCCTTTAAAGGCATCTGTCTTGGAGCCCCAGAACTCGGGAAAATTGAGCAAAGCAAGCAGAGTTCAGAAGCCCCTTGGAGAAGCTTTTGGCCTTGAGACTTGCCTGGGCCAAAGAGACCATGGAGGCAAGTCTCAGCTGATTGAAAAGCCATCTTCAGTTGACTGTTGGAACAGACTGACTTTATAAACCAACCACAGTTTGGTGGTGGAAATAAACTGGCCTTATGAACTGGCAAAATAAGGTCCAATGGTCTTTAAGCTTAAAAGATAATGCCGTCTGGGACTGCCAAAACCAAGTTATCCTGCATGGACCTACGCTAAAACTATTAATATCCTTTTAAGAAAGTTAAAATAGTGTTAGTTAGGTGTTTGTAGATAGGTATTAGAGTGTTATTAGGTATTAGGGTATTTTTAGATAGATTATAGATTTTAGGTTATAGGTTTTAGGTAATAAGGTTTAAGTATTTTATAGATGTTTGTTAAGAATTAATAAATATAAATGTTTATAAATAAAAATATTCTGTTACAGGGGAGTAATGAGTTTATTCAGCTTAACACTTCCATATCACTGTTCATCATCAAAGGAAGTCAGGACAGGTACTCAAACAGGGCAGGAACCTAAACAGGGCAAGAATCTGGAGGCAGGAGATGATACACAGGCCTTGGAAGGGTGCTGGTTACAAACCTGCTCTCCCTGGCTTGCTCAGTCTGCTTTTTATAATAGAACCCAGGGCAACCAGCCCAGGGATAGAACCATCCACAATGGACTGGACCCCCCCCCCCCATCACCAATGAAGAAAATGCCCTACAACTAGATCTTATGGAGGCATTTTCTCAGTAGAGGTTCCCTTCTTTTATATGACTCGAGTTTGTGTCTCTTGACATAAGTCTAGCCAGAACAACTAACATTGATACTCCTCATTATCCACAGCCTCAAAAACATATTTTTGTCTGTTTTGATTGCAACCCTTCTGATTAGGGTAAGATAGAAGCTCAGAGTAGTTATAATTTATATTTCCATATTGATTAGGGATCTGAATGTGGTGAGGTTAGTGATAGCATTTAGCAGCATAGGGATCTTGGAATAGCAAAAGCCTAGACTCTCAGGTAAAAGATCTACATCCGGATGTGGCGTGTCCTTGGGAGCCCGCCAAAGACAGATGATGTTTTTGATCATGGGACTTTGGACAGGGGCATCCCTGAGAAGCCCGCCAGGAACCATAGCAACAACACTGTTGAAAAGAACTCCAGATTTTCACGACAGATTTCCTGACTTCCTGCTGCTCCTCGACCCCCACTGCAAGGAAAGCTATGGAGGGACACATTGCCCAGGGCATGACTTGGAAGCATGAAAACTTCTGCTGAAAATCACACTGCCAATTCATTAGGACAGGTGAAGAGATTTAAGTCAAGATTCACGTGGACACAGGTCACTCCTCCTGCTTCACTCACCTTCTTCCTCATCTGATAGAGAAACTTTATCGTGGTCCGCATCACTGTCTTGCTGGGAGGCTTCACCATCTTGCACCCAACCTGTTGCATGTCCAGGGATGGATTCTCCCTGGTACTCTGGAGAGTCTAGGCGGGGAGTTTTCTCCCCTTGGAGCCCAGGGGCATCGGATTGCACTGAGCACTGGAGCAAGACCCTTGGAGGCCCAAAGCATCTGAATGGTGAGCCTAGGAAACTTTTCATCTTGTAAATAATTGGGCTCTAAGACTGCAGAGGCAATTCTTGCTTGATACAAGGGCCACCCCACTGCAATGGTTGAAACAGATTAAATTTATAAACTGCCTTAAGATCTGACAAACGAGATTCATAGACTGTAAGGTTTGGTGAAAACCAGCCATCTGTACAGATCCATGCCCAGAGAATTAATCTGAGAAAATATCCTTTTGAGAAACTTTAGGTTAGTGTTAAGTGTTTGTTTTATAGGTATTAGAGTGTTTTTTTAGAGTTAGGGTTTGGGTTTTAGGATTTAGAAACTTTATAGGTAAATATTAGGTAATTGTTAAGTATTAATAAATATATGTTTGATAAATAAAAATTTACTGTTACATCTGAACACTTTTCAAAATATTTGTTAGCAACTTGTATTTTTTCTTTTGGAAAATCTCTGTTCAAGTCTATAGTTAATTTTCTGATTAGGTCGGTTGCTTTCTAGACTCTTACTTTCTTGAGTCCTTAGTATATTTGCTATACTGATCCCCTATCAGATGGTGAAGAACTTCTCCTGTTCTTTTCACTCAATTAACAGTTTCTGTTGCCATACAGAAGTCTTTAATTCATAAGGTCTCATTTATTGATTGTTAGCCTATTTTTTTTTGTGCAACTCCAGTCTTAAGTATAATTCCTAATGACATACTAAATACTGGGTTTTTGTTGCTTTTTTTTTTTTTTTTTTGTTTTTTTTTTTTTTTTTTTGAGAAAGGGTTTCTCTGTGTATACCTGGCTCTGTCCTGGACTCACTTTGAAGATCAGGCTAGCCTCAAACTCACAGAGATATCTGCCTGCCTCTGCCTCCTAAGTGCTGGGATTAAAGGTGTGCACCACCACTCCCGGCAATTACAGACAACTGTGAACTGCCATGTGGGTGCTGGGATTTGAATCTGGGTCCTTTGGAAGAACAGCCAGTGTTCTTAACCGCTGAGCTATCTCTCCAACCCCAATATTTATTTTTACATTTACAGATAAGCATAGCTCTCACCCCTCATCAAAGAAGCTTCTTTTTGGAATAGATATATCACTACAGAAAACCATAACTGATCAAAATGCAAAGAACAACTGATCACAGGGTGCCCCGCCCTAATGGACTCATCTACAATACAGCCTCTGACTTCAAGGCCCAGGGAACATTGCAGAAAGAGGAGGTGGAAAGACTACAAGAGCCAGAGAGAGACCAGGAAATCTGGGTGAGAGTGTGTCACTTCTAAATGACAAGGAAGCTTCACATACAGCTGAAGGGGCTGATAGGTTAATATAAGTTAGATTTAGTGAATA
>CAJQZJ010032004.1:7177902-7189988 GCA_907164525.1 Lophiomys imhausi | reverse complement strand
TGTGTGTGTGTGTGTGTGTGTGTGTGTGTGTGTGTGTGTGTGTGTGTATTTTAGTTCTTATTGATTTAATAAGCAGCACAAAATATAAAAAAAATAGGTATGATAAATTTCTTCCACAAATCAGCCTCTTACTTCTTTCTACAGAAGATCACTGTCTGGTGTATTTTTCTGTATTTTGTTGGGTTTACAACACTGAATCCAGATAGTGGCACACTGCATTTCCTTCATTTCCCTCCCTGTCTTCAACCTTGGGGTGTTTTGGCTAACCTATTCTGTAAGTAGGATAGAGTTTTTGGGTTTTTTTAATCATTTTTAAAGGAACAATGCTCCTTCACAGTTAGTGAGCAGTTAAAAATGTTTCTTGCCACATAATTCTATTCCCTATGCTTTCTTTCTCCTATTGAGTTTTTCTTACCTTGCATATATATATATTTCATTTATATGATTTTATATATACCATTTTCATCTTAGCTGTTCTGTTTTGTTGTTGTTGTTTTCCCCGCTTTGAACTGGTGAGCAGTTAACTTCCACTGAGTGTTGATTGAGCTCTGTGTGTTCAGATTCTGGAATCAAGGTCTTTTTAAAAAATTATCATTAATGCAGGTTTTTTTCCTATTTAGTGACTGTTTGAGGGTGCACCTGCTATTTCATTTTCAAAGATGATATTTTTATTTCTAAATTCTCTGGTTATTTTTGGAAATTTTACTTTGAGAAAAATCTAGACATGGGAAATGTTACAAATAGCATGGATATCTCCATTTCATCCAAACTCCAGAGTTAACATCTTGCTTTGCATTAATATAATTTCTGGAATTCGGACATTAATGTTGGCATAATACAGTGACCTTTGGCCTTTACCAGATTTCTCAGCTGTCTTATTTTTCCGGATATAACATTTCTGGTTTTGTCCTGTATTTCTCTGTCCGAGTTCTTCTTCTCTCGTATGATTTATGTGCTCTCCTCGTGCACTTACATACCTCTAAAATACAGTAAAAGTGTTTAAAACCTAAGAAATTTCAAGATTGTTGTGCATCTCCAAAGTTTCTAGCCATTAGGCTTTGCACATTTTGCTTTTTTTTATGTTCCAATATAGTTTTGCAGTTATCATCAGCCATACCTTTATTCTATTTCTATTTGGGAATTTACTAAAATCTACTTTGTTGGTTTTTGCAAAAGCTTCATGGATTTTTAAGAAGAAGGTGATTTATGTCCAATTAAATATGTGTTACATGTTTGTTTCAATAAACATCAAATATTATTCCCATTCCCTATGGCTTTACTTAAAGGGGGCATGTTCAATATCAATATGTAGCCATCTCCTTTTTTTGTTTGTTTGTTTGTTTTTTTTGTGTTTTGAGACAGGGTTTCTCTGTGTAATATCCCTGCCTATCCTAGACTGGCTTTGTAGACCAGGCTGGCTCCAAATTCACAGAGATCCACCTGCCTCTGCCTTCCAAGTGCTGGAATCAAAGGTGTGCACCACCACACCCAGCTTTTTTGTTTTGTTTTATGTTATAACCTTATGGCATTTTCCTCATAACCACCTTTGAGTTATATCTGTAACTTTAATCAGTTTATCACACTTTCTAATTTAATTGCCCTTTACCTTGAATTAATTCCTCATATTACTGGATTTGCTGTTCACTGCCAGATTTTTCATTCTATGATCTCTTCTGAAGACTATGTCATGTTTTTTTGTTTATTAAGGACTTATAGGGGAAATATGGAGATATTCTTTTTTTTCTCATTACCTATATCTTATTATAATTTTTTGTGACAGAAAAATGGTAGTTTCTCAGTGGTGCAAACATAGTCTTAATTTCATGTTGAGTCTCACAGTGTGCCTGGTACACAATGCAAGTACATAGACTATTTGAGGTGTAAACACTATTAGAAAACCCACCACTTACGCCAGGCATGGTGGCTCATGCCTTTAATCGCAGCACTTGGGAGACAGAGGCAGGCGGATCACTGTGAGTTTGAGGCCAGCCTGGTCTACAAAGTGAGTCTAGGACAGCCAGATATACACAGAGAAACCCTGTCTCAAAAAAAAAAAAATCTAAAAAAAAGAAAGAAAGAAAACCCACCACTTCCTTCATTGGGGGTATCTTTATTTCTATTAGGAATGGGATGAAAGGAAAGGGTATTATATTAGTCAAGGTTCTCTGGAAGAACAGAACTGATAAAATGAATATATAAAGGACATTGATTAGAGTGGCTTAGAGACTGTGATTCATCTAGTCCAGTAGAAAGTCTAAGAGTCCAGTAGTTAGTTTTTGATTCTGTGGGCTGGACTCATGGTCTGAACAGCTGGTCTTCAGTATGTGTTAGGATCCCAAAAAAGTCGGCTCTAGTACAAGTGAGGAATGCCTCAGCAGCAGGATATGTAACTTGCCAGTGAGAATGAGGGCAAGTAGGCAAAAAGCAAGAGCTTCCATTTCCTGTGTCTTTTATATCAGCCTCCACGAGAAAGTCTGGCTCAGATTTAGGGTGGGTCTACCAACCAGAAGAGATAAGGATTTAAGGTGGGGCTTCCTACCTCAAATGATCCAATTAGTCAAAAAAAAAAAAAAAAATCCCTCACAGGTGTACCCAGCTACTTGGGTTTACAGTTAATTCCAGATGTGGTCAAGTTGACAACCAAGAATAGCCACCACAGGGGTCAGCTGAAAGATGATGAAAAAGTATGTTTGTCTTAGGAAATCGTGACATTCAAGGATGTGGCCATGGACTTTACACCAGAAGAATGGGGGAAACTGGATCCTGCACTCAGGGATGTCATGCTGGAGAACTACAGGAACCTGGTCTCATTCTGTAAGAACATCTTCTTCCCGTGACACTGAAATCCACTCATGGGCTGTCATTACTTCATTAAGGATGAGAAGCCTTCCTGTTACATTCAGAAGTCATAAAATATTTCTTTTTGGCATGGAGGAAGACAATTGTTTTGTGTTGCTGGGTGCTGAGGGTTGAATCTGAGCCATACATATGCTAAATACACACACTGCCACTGAACTATATCCCCACCCCATTCTGTTCTAAGTCTTTAGTAAAATATTTAGGCTTCTAATGTATCAAGCTTCAGATGACAGCCTAATGTGCACTGGCATCGAGGGGAGGAACTTAGGGAAGCAAAAGTGTCATTGGAATTTTGTTTATTTGTTTATAGTCAATTGGCTTGTCTTTGCCCCATCTTAACTATCAACTTAGGAGCCCCCTACGTGGCCAAGGTGGTCATCGGCAGCTCTGGGCTTAGGTTATTCTTCCAGTTAGAGAACTGATCAAAGAAAGGAAGATGCTTTTGTTTTGAAAATTCAACTAATAGGCCTCTACCCATCAGAGGGAAGAGAGAAGGAGTGCTAGTGGCCCATTTTTGTATCCTGTGTACATCACTCTGAATGTATGTGTGTATGTGCCTGAGTGAGTGTGTGAGTTCTTGTTTTTTGAGGATGGAACACACTGTGGTGGCCCATGTCAAATTCTCATGTAATAAATCCCCAAAGGAATTCTAGTAATTGGAAAAGGAAGAGAGGAAAATCATTAGAAGACAAAAACTGTAGTCCACAGTCGCAGTTCTGGGACGCCACTGTGTTTTGAGGCATAATAACTATAAACCATAGTTTATAATTGTTATTATTATACTATAGTTTATACCTAATAGTTTATAAACTATAGTTTAGTTATCTCTTCATGTTGGTAGACCCACCCTAAATCTGATATAAAAAACATACGAAATGGAAGCTCTTGCATTTTGCCTACTTGCCCTCTAAGCACCATATTATTCATATTCTTTCTTGAAGTAAAGATTAATATGCAGTATTGTTCTATAACCCCCTCAGACAATAAGGAAATTGAGAGATTTTGTCTTCCTTTATAACAGACAAATTTGTCTTTACAAACTCAGTTTAATTTTGCACCTGTCTAGACTCTTGTAGGTATTTTAAGTCCCATAGAGAGGTCCTTCCTCCCTCACCCTAGATGGCCTTGCAACATCTTGTCTTCTTGGAAGATGAAGGGCATGGACCTAAATTCCAGTAGAGATCTTTGTGCCCACCGTAGATAGTCGTTCATTTTACTCTTTTACTTTTCTTTTTAATAAACAGGGCTTCCCATTTCCAAACCTGATAACTATAATTTGGATGATGGAAAAGAACTATTGAAGCATGAGAAAAAATCTCCCAAATGCAGTTACTCAGGTAGGTGAGATTGATTGGGGCTTTAGATATGTCCAGAAGATTGAACAAATGACACCCTTCACAGCTCAAGAGAGAGTTTTAGAAATGCCTCTGTGCCTTGATTTTCAAAACATTTTAAACTTTGAGGCTTTTAAATATATAAGTCAAAATAATATAACATCACCAAAACTAAATGTTTTATTTCACTCTCTGCAACTTTCCTTTTTGCAGCAGCAGCAGCAGTAACATACATAAAAGCATTATAATGTTTCTATGAATGTTTGCAAGTTGAACACGTTCATGTAACTACTGCCTAGATTAAGAAATCATTAGTCTCCTGAGACACACTCTTGTGCCCAGTGTTCAATCACCTCTCTCCTAAGGGTAACCTTGTCTTGACATGTAACACCATAGTTAATTTTAATTGCTGGTGAACCTTATTTAAGTGGAATTATTATATATTCTTTTTTCTCTGAGCTTTCTCAGTGAGATAGATCCATGGGGTAGCATATTGCTGAAATTAATTCATCCTCAGTACTGTGTAGCCTTTCATTATTTCAGTATTCCAGTTTACCCATTCCCCTAAAGACAGGCATTTGGATAGTGTGCAGCTTGGGTTGCATGAAACTGCTCCTGCATACATTCTTTCACATGTCTTTTGATAAACACATGCATATGTTTCGTGTGTGTGTGTGTGTGTGTGTGTGTGTGTGTAAAATGCCAATATTGCCAAAGAGGTTTACAAAATCCAATTGCATCTCCATGGGGAAAAGTTGCAACTTTTTCCACATGTTTATCAACACTTAATATTATCCATATTTATTTTAACCATTCATATGGCTATGTGATGTCTTGCATTTTAAGAAATAAAGATTTTAGAGATTCAGATAAAATCCTCCCACTCTTTCATTCTCTATAAGTTACCACTTTGTCTTAAAGTTGGTGTGAATCATTCTTGTATTTGCATGTACAGGTATATGTATGCACATGCATATATATTTAAATGTGTATCTTATTGTTACAGTTGTCTGCTGTAATCTATTTTAAGCTCCACCATTTCATTTTGTTACCAATCTATATTAATATGTAATAATTATATATTTTTCTCTCAAACAATATGGAGTGTGGAGTAAGTGCATTCTGTCAATAAACTGGACAGTTTGTTTTTACTTTTTGGCCATAAGTAGAGTGCATGACTATCTTTTATTACTCATGTTCCTCTAAGGTCCCTGAGAATTGACCTTAAAGTAGATAACTGGAAGAAGATATATGGGTCTTAGAGCATCACATACTTTGGCACACACCTTTAATCCCAGCACTTGGGAGGCAGAGGCAGGCAGATCTCTATGAGTTGAAGCCAGCCTGGTCTTACAGAGTTAGTTCCAAGACAACCAGGGATACACAGAGAAACCCTGTCTCAAAAAAAAAAAAAAAAGTATCACATACTAGTTTTATTCCATTTGTTAAGATCCTTTTCCCCATCTTGGCCACCAGTTGACTTAGTGGCTCTTGTCCACCTTAAAAAAAAAAATCCCACTTCATGTTTTTCATAGGCATTTCTCTGAGTGCTGAGTATGAGCTGTGTGAGCATTGGTGACTATTGCCTACTCAAGTTTTCTTGATTTGTTGCAACTATTTGTATATTTTAAATTCTAATGCATGATAGTAGTGATGTTACAAAATAAAGAAGAATTGATTCTTCCAGTTTGGGGCCTATTTAGTAGGCCCCAAATTTAGTATATTAAACTTCTAAACTTTAAGATCAGATTTACTTATCTCTATTTTTCAATGTTAAGATTGGAACCCAAAGCCTTTTACAGACTGGGCAAGCAATCTACCCTTGAGTTACATGCCTAGCTCTTACTAATTCTTTTCAGATTTTGTTTTAGGGGCTGGAGAGAAGGCTCAGAAGCTAAGAATATATACTGTTCTTGTTGATTCTCAGCACCCATGTCAGGGAGCTTACAACAGCCTGTGACTTCAGCTCCAGGGGATCCAAGGCCTATGGCCACTTTGGGCATCTGACTCACATGTACATACACACACATAGACACACACACACACACACACACACACACACACACAATTAAAATAAATCTTTAAAAAATTTTATTTTTACCTTATGTGTCTGAGTGTGGGACTGATGAGAGCATTGGATAAAACTGCAGTTTAATTATCAATTGTAGTTATTAGTAAGTATAAACTGTAAGGTTAGGCTGGTGGAGCAACCAACAGCTTGGCAGAGCAGCAGGCGGCCTGACAGGATATTACCCGAAGCCTGGTCTGCCTTAACCGGAGGCATGATTTATCATGGGGAAAGAGCCCTGGACCAAGGGTGGCCTACACCACCTGTAACCTAAACTCTGTTAAGTAATGTAAGTTGTTATATTAGGGTGGTAGAATTACTGGCAGCTTGGCAGGAGATTCACGGGAGTTCGACGGGAGTCCAACAGCCCTGGATTGCTTGGACTGAGGGCCTATAAGCTGCCATGGTCCTTTCCCCAATAATTAAATACACCAAGACCTTTTAATGTTTTAATGCTTAACCCTTAGCTGGGCAGACTCTTAATTAGCTACTCTAAGTTTAACCTGGACCATCTAATCCCAAACTGTCATATGCCTGTGATTACCTTCCAGCATTCTCAAACACATCTGTCTGCTTCCATGTCTCCTGGTGGAATGAGCTAATCCTCTGTGTAAAGTGCAGGGTTCCTGTTCTAATCTCAGGAAGTCCCGCCTTCCTATACTCTTTCTGCCCAGCTAATTGGCTATCAGCCACTTTTTTTAACCAATCAAGAGAATGCCTCAGAAGTGGCAGTAACCAGATCTCAGCATTGAAATCAGCCTATCAGAAGCAATGTTATTAGCCCCAACAGTTGGATCTCCTAGTACTGAAGTTTCAGAGTGTTATGAGCCTCCCTGTCAGTGCTAGGAACTGAACCTGTGTCCTCTACCATAGCAGCAAATACCCTTAACCATTAAGGTATCTCTCCAGCCCCAGCCCTTACTAATTTAAGTTTACTTTTTGTGCATTGTTTTGTCTTACCAGTGTCAGAAAGACAATCTGAATTTTATTATAAAATAATCAAGATTTATTGTGCTGGTATTTATTTTTGTAAATGTTATGAAGTGGATCTTTTTCATGCTTACAGCATCATTTATTGAATAATATTTTGTGTCTGATGTGTAAATGTTACCTTTTGGTAAACCTGGTTCCCATATATATATATATATATATATATATATATATATCCCCATATATTTTTTTCTAGGCTTATTTGTCTATGTTTCAGTAGCATACTATTTTAATTACTATGCTGAATAGTATTTGTAATAGCATTATATTATACTCTTATACTACATTAGTAAATCTATATATACTGAGCTATACATATCTGTGTATGTCATTTCCTCGATATTTATTATAGCAGAAGATATTCTATAAAATGGGGTTTTTCTTACCCATATCTAATGTATTCATTGTCTGCTCCACTGACACTTTTTTTTCATCTTTTTCCCTCCTTCTGTTATATTTCTCATCATCTCTCCCTCATCTGATTCTCCTGAAGAGAGTCATTTCATTTTCATACTTACTTCCCTCAATGTCCTTTTTTGCAAACAAGAATGTCAGATCTACTAACTCCACAAAGGCATGCTTTCATCTTCATTAATTCTTAACTGTTTTAGAACTGTGTTTTTGTCAAGCACGGAAAACAAAACAACAAAAACAATTGCATTTGCAATGTCTTTTCAGAAGTGGAAACTAGACCTGAGGGCAAGGATTCAACTTCAGTGCAGGACTTTTCCAAAGAAGAATCAAACCAGGTTACAGGAGACAAACTGACACAAAATACTGTTTCTGACTCCAGCTTAGAAACTTCTCTTGAATGTGGGTGTCTGTTAGAGCATCGTCAAGGAAGTCAGGAGACTCACCTAAGACAAATGTTCACTTACATGAACTCCTCCCCTGTGGAAAAAGATAGTGAACATGATGTAAATTGGAAAAATTTCAGTCAGAAACCTCTCCTTATGACTGATGACAGAGTTCCCAAAGGATCCTATGACTTTCATACGCTCGTGAAAACATTTAAGCAGAAAACAAACATAATGAAAAAGCAGAGACCTCATGAAGAGAAAAAGCCTCATAAATGTGACGACTGTGGGGAACTCTTCACATACCATTCAGTACTTATCCGACACCAGAGAGTACATACTGGAGAGAAGCCCTATACCTGCAGCGAATGTGGGAAATCCTTTAGCCACAGAGCCAATTTAACTAAACACCAGAGAACTCACACTAGAATTCTCTTCGAGTGTGGTGAATGCAAGAAAACCTTCATAGAAAGTTCATCCCTTGCAATGCATCAGAGAATTCACATTGGAGAGAGACCTTATGAATGCAGTGAGTGTGGCAAAGGTTTTAACCGAAGTACACATCTCGCACAGCATCAGTTGATTCATTCTGGAGTGAAGCCTTATGAATGTAACGAATGTGATAAGGCCTTCATTCATTCGTCAGCACTCATTAAACATCAAAGAACCCACACTGGGGAGAAGCCCTATAAGTGTCAGGAGTGTGGGAAAGCCTTCGGCCATTGCTCATCTCTTACCAAGCACCGGAGAGTTCACACTGGAGAGAAGCCCTATGAGTGTAGTGAATGTGGGAAGACTTTTAGCCAGAGCACACACCTTGTTCAGCACCAGAGAATCCACACTGGAGAAAAACCCTACAAATGTAGTGAATGTGGGAAAACATTTAGCCGGAGCTCAAATTTTGCTAAACATCAAAGGATTCATATTGGAAAGAAACCCTACAAATGTGGTGAATGTGGAAAAGCTTTCATTCATTCATCAGCACTTATTCAACACCAGAGAACTCATACTGGAGAGAAACCCTTTAGATGTAATGAATGTGGGAAAAGTTTCAAATGCAGTCCATCTCTTATCCGACATCAAAGAGTTCACACTGAAGAGAAGTCCTGAAAGTTTGCTGAGTGTTAAGAAGTGTAAGTTGACTTTATCACTGTGTTTAATATTTGAATGTTTACACAGAAGGCCTATAATGTGACCCTTGGGAGCATTTGTATATGTATATGATTTCCAATGTAAAACTTGTCCAGTCTAAAACTTTGAACAAATAGGAAATTCCTTATATCCATTCACTTGATAATTAGTGAAAACTCTCTGGCTACAGATCTCAAAATTTTTGTTCTCAATTTTCCAAATACCCAATTTTAAATTGATGAAATGTTTGGGAGACAGTAGTGGTGTGAGCATTGTGGAATCTGTTTTCCTCATGCTTAGTAATAACAGGCCGTACTGGAGCCTTTCATTTAGTTAAACAATCTTTTATTTTGTAGATCAGGCTTGAGACTTACATCCTTATCTTCAGGAAGACAAAGAGTTGTTATTGTTACTCTAATTCAAAGACAGACAGACATGTGATATCATTTCCTTAGAGAGCAATTTCTGTATTAGAAAGTAAAGATGAGAGGTGAAAATTGCTTAGGATTGCATCCCCCACAAAGAGTCCTGTCTAATTTGCTGAACCGTAACTAAAATGTATTTATAGAAGGTTCTAAGTTCGGTTTACATGAACTATATTGGTCATTGATTCACATAAATTGCATTGTTATCCTTTTGTTTTGGAGATTTCCTAGTTCCCTTGGATCTCCCCTAAAGTACTTAATGGATCAGAGTCTTCACTTGACTTTTGTTTGCCAAGGTGCTCTTTTCTCATCTTTGCCATTCAATGAGCCCTTGGTTTTTTATAGGCAGGGTTCATCCCGCTACATTATTCAGCTTTCTGTGAACTGTGCTCTATGACTTTTAGAAAACTCTCTGGGTGTTTTGTAATTTGAATATATCTGAAAAGTTGATAGGAGTCAATGTATTATTTTATTTAGGTCTCAGTCAAGAAGAAAGCTGATGCAACTGTGAGCAACCATGGCACGCTTTCCTGTCAAGTATAGAAAAAGCTCATAGGACAGCCCTGAAGTGACTTTACCTGAGAATAAACATCTTTCTTTCTCCCATTTATCTGACTTTCATGTTTACTTACATTATTTTATTATTATCTTCCATATATTAGTTGATATGTGTGTGTGTGTGTGTGTGTGTATGTATATATATATATTTGATATAGATCTTCCATATATCCATTACCTCTTAGGTAATCATGCCATGAAATCATAGTGATCTATCAGTGTAAGTGATGGAGGTGACCAAAAACCATTGAGAGGATGGGAAACACACACACCAAAAAAGCTCAAATAAGTATTTAGTAAAACAATATACAATGTCAGTTTTTTTATTATTCTACTCTGTATTATAAGTTATATGAGAATAAAAGTATAGGAAAAAGTAATCTCAGGTTTTTAGTTTCTTATCTTCTCATACTATTCCAGTTTATGCTCTTGCCCTCTGTTGTAGTTAGGTTTCTATTGCTGTGAAGAGGCACCATGACCATGGCAACTCTTATAAAGGGAATCATTTAACTGGGTCTGGCTTACAGTTTAGAAATTTAATCCATTTACACCACACCCTAGATGGTGTGCCTTATCAAGCTCCAATACAAGTGGAAGCTCTTGGCCCTCACATGACAAGATCTGAGGGAGTATCATATGTGAGGGCCCACCTCATCTGAGGAGAAGGAGAGTACCAAGTAGAGGAAAAAGGAGGGAGGGAGGGAGGGAGGGAGGGAAGGAAGAGAGAGGAAGGGAGGGACCAGGAGGGTAGGAGGGAGGAAACTATGTTCTAGAAGTAAATAATACTTTTTAAAGAAAAGAGTTAATAAGCTTAAAAATATAATAATACAATGTTAAATTTTCAAACTATAATTTACCAAAGGTATAATTGCCTTACTGGCATGAAAGGAAAATGTCCTTAATTTCAGATTAGAATGTTAGACTGCAGGTGGCTACAGAGATTACACAAACTTGATAGCAGCTTAAAAGTTGTTTTTGTTTGTTTGTTTGTTTGTTTTTTTGTAGAGGTACAGGCTATTTCCATGGTTTGGCATTAAAAAGCAGGTAACAGGTTTAAGACACTGTAAATAAATTAAAGGTGACAGCTGTTCAACCTGATTTTACAAACCTCCAAGAGTTGAAAAAACTTAGAGCTAAGGTAAAATAATGCATGGTGTTAGCCCATGCCTTTACCTCCAGCAGAGACAGGAGGATCACTATAGAGTTAGTTGTCTTATAAATTCTAGAGTTACAAGAAACAGGGTGGTGATGGTGCACACCCTTAGTCCCATCATTGGGGAAGAATACACCCTTAATTCCAACACACTAGAGACAGAAACAGGCAGATCTCATTTTCAGCATTGTGGGAAACATGACAGCATGCTGACAGACATGGTGCTGAAGAGTTGGCTGAGAGTTCTATATCTGGATCCACAGGCAGCAGGAAGAGAGACTGAGCCATTAGGCCTGCCTTGAGCTTCTGAAATCTCACAGCCCACCCCAAAGTGATACACTTCCTCCCAACAAGGCCACATCTACTCCAACAGGTCTGTACTTCCAATATGTCATTCACTGTGAGTCTATGGGAGCCATTTTCATTCAGACCACCACATCCTCCCTCTATTACTCATTGCATTTTATGACTAAAGCAAGCCAGGGAGCTAGTTTAAAGAAATGATGGCTATGGAAAGCACATTGTGGTGGGTGAGTGGAGTATAAGTTCAGTAGTGATGGAGAGCGCAGGGAATAAGGGTAAAGGGAGTCTTCACAAACAAAGTGGAGTGGAAAGGCCTACGTAGGGTCTCTCTTAGTCAGGGTTTCTATTGCTATGGTGAAAGACCATGACCAAAATCAAGTTGGGGAGGAAAGGGTTTATTTAGTTTAAACTGCCACATCACAGACCATCACTGAAGGAAGTCAGGACAGGAACTCACTGCCACATCAT
>CAJQZJ010032004.1:7162597-7177892 GCA_907164525.1 Lophiomys imhausi | reverse complement strand
AGACCATCACTGAAGGAAGTCAGGACAGGAACTCACTGCCACATCATAGACCATCACTGAAGGAAGTCAGGACAGGAACTCACTGCCACATCATAGACCATCACTGAAGGAAGTCAGGACAGGAACTCACACAGGGCGTGATCCTGGAGGCAGGAACTGATGCAGAGGCCATGGAGGGGTGCTGCTTACTGTCTTGTTTGCCATGGTTTGCTCAGCCTGCTTTCTTATTGACCCCAGGACCACCTGCTCACTGATGGCCCCACCCACAATGGACTGGGCCCTACCACATCAATCATCAATTCAGAAAATGCTTTACAGCTGGATCTTTTGGAGGCATTTTCTCAGTGGAGGTTCCTCTTTTCAGATGACTCTAGCTTGTGACAAGTTGACAAAACTAACCAGTACAGGATCTGAAGTCAGACTAGGAGAATGGCCTACCCAAGAAAAGGTGCTCAACTCTTTCATTACTTCAGCCAGTATAGCATCTTTTAAGAGCAGGATTTGGCAAGCTAGGTTTGGAATTCTTGATTAAGTCTGGCCACCACCTATTTCTATAACATGTATCAGTGTAGCAAGAGGCTTTTATTATTTTTGTTACTATACTTATTTACTTAATTTTATTATACTTAATTCCTTATGCCTCCCATCCACCCCTTGTTCCTCCAGACCCCCCAACACTAGGTGGGAGACATCCTCTCTATATTGTTTTGTTTTGATTCTTTTTATTGGAAAGGGCTTTGAGCACGAGAGAGAGAACACGTGAAGTTGGCTGGGGAAGATCTGAGAGGGATTGGGAGATCCACAGGCAACAGAAGGGCTTAGCTTGAGCTTAGGAGACCTCAAAGCCCATCCCACAGTGACACACTTCCTCTAACAAGGCCACACCTCTTAATAGTGCTACTCCCTAGTGACCAAGCATTCAAACACATGAGTCTACAGGGGCCATCCCTATTCAAACCACCACAATGTCTGTGAAAGAATCTAGTCTGTGAAACCAGACATCCAGGCATTGTTAAATCAAGGACTGTTTACTCTCTGCTATGTTTCCTCTATATTAGTTATTTTTACCTCAGTCTCCACTATGGAAGCAAATTCATCTACTACTAACTCAACTTATTAGGGTTTTTAATGTTCATAGTCCCAAGGACAGTGTCAGGGATGCTTCTTGGGTGTAGTGGTTTGAATAAACATGGCCCCCTAGGTTCATAGGGAGTGGCACTATTAGGAGGTGTAGCCTTGTTGGAGTAGGTGTGGCCTTGTTGAAGGAAGTGTGTCACTGGGGGTGGGCTTTGAGGTTTCAGATGGTCAAGCCAGTCCAAGCATCTCTCTGTTCCTGCTGCCTGCTGATCCACATGTAGAACTCTCAGCTCCTTCTCCAGCACCATGTCTTCCTGTCTGCTGTCATGCTTCTCATCATGATAATAATGGAATAATCCTCTGAACTGTAAGCCAGCCTCAATTAAATACTTTCCTTGATGAGAGTTGCTGTGGTCCAAGCAAAGAGCTCGCAAGGACTAGTCCTAGGCCCATTACATATATGAAGCCGACAGGCAGCTCGGTCCTCAAGTGGATCCCCTAACAACTGGAATGGGGTCTATCCCAGACTTAGACAATGTTGCCTCTCTCTGGAGCTAGCAGAGCTGCCTTATCTTGCCTCCATGGAAGAGGAGGCACTTAGTCCTGATGCGATTTGATGTGCCAAAGTGGGTTGATACTGGGTGGGGGGGGTTAAGGGGAGAGTGGGTGGGTTGGGAGGAGAGGAGGGAGGGGGATTAGAATGTAAAATAAACAAAAAAATTCTTAAATTTAAAACAATATTGCAAAAAAAAAAAAAAGAGTTGCTGTAGTCATGGTGTCTCTTCACGCCAATAGAAACCCTAGGACATTAAGCTTGCTTGAGCCTTGCTGGTCCCTAAACTATTTACTGCCTCTCTCTGATCAGGCCTCAGTGCATGTCAAATCCTGGAAGAATGGAGAGTAGACTCCACCCCTCACACAACTTACAGATGGTGTGGACAGCAGATCAAAACATGATGGACAGGTAAAAGCTGCAGTCAGAAAACAGACCCCAGCGGGGACAGCTATTCAGCTTCCTCTTTCTCTCCATCTACTTCAAGTGAGCTGTGTTTCAAAGAACAAACAGTGACATGCCTACAGGAGGCCAACCTCTAAGAAACCTTTCAATATCAACCTCATGTCTGCGGGCATTACATGGAATTATGTATGTGAAAGAACATTCCAAGAACCTCCTTGAGGAAGAAATTTTGTAGGTCAATTAATGGCACCAAAGATGGGGCTGGGTATATGGCTCCCTGGTACACTGGCTTGCTTAGCACGCCCAAAGCCCTCAGCACTGCACAAACACATACACACACATACATGTAACACACAACATCAAAAATGTAAGGCGGGCCTCATGTCATGTGAGAATTGGTAGAATAAAGGAACCTTTAAAATGTAATGTACGGGGGGGGGGGGGGGTGGGGCTGGAGCGATGGCTCAGAGGTTAAGAGCACTGACTTCTCTTCCAGAGGTCCTGAGTTCAATTCCCAGCAACCACATAGTGGCTCACAACCATCTATAATGGGATCCGGTGCCCTTTTCTGGCCTGCAGGCATACATGCAGACAGAACACTGTATACATAATAAATAAATCTTTAAAAAAAAAAGTATAATGTACATGGAAAAGGTCACCATTTTATAATATCAGAAAAAAATCATACTAGAGAGAAACAATGTGAAAGCTATGAGTAGGAGAAACGTTTTAGCCAACCTTAGTGCCTGAATCAAAACATTAAAAAAATACACAGTAGAGAAAAACTATAAATACAATGAAAATTCAAAAACAAAAACCTCATTGTTTTCTAAGCTCTTCCTTTTTCTTCAGGGAATATGTGCCAAAAAGAAACCTTATGCGTAGATTATCTGTGGATATGGCCACCTTAACCAACCTCTGAAAACTTTATATGTCATAAATGATTATGTCAGACATCAGAACTTGCCAAACATCAATAAATTCACACTAGAGAGTAGCCCTCAGCAGCAGTGATTGTGGGAAAGTTTTCCATAACTTCTGTACAAATGAGAAACCATTCTAAAGAGAGCCACATGAATGTTCGAGGGAACAACCCTCAGGCAAGTGCTAGGAGGGTGTGGGAATGTGAACGATGGAGATTTCCAGAGCTCACGGTCCCTTCCCTCAACATATCCTGGAGGAGCAAGCAATCTGACTTCAGGACAAGACTGAACTATGGGAAGAGTTTGGCAGGAGCTGACCTTAGCCCACCTGAACCCACCAACAAAGAACAACTCAGCAGCCTATGGGCACAGCTCTAGAGAAAGGGTAAGGGACCTGTAATTGAGAAATTGGCCCTCCTCATCATCCTCACTCCCAATAGTGCCCACGGAACAGAAGATCTATCAGAACCCTGGCAGGAATGCAGCGATGTGGAATGTGGCATAGCATCTGGGTCCAGCAGCAGACCACAAGCTGAACAAATGTAGAGGTAGCAGAAGTGTGGGAGAGGAGTCAAGCGAACAGGTTCTCAACATCTCTCAGTCTGGCCATAGCAGGAAAGTACTCTGTGGGCCATTGGAAGTTTGTGACAGAAGCTTATACAGTATCTTGACAAACAAAACTAAGGAAAACATGGCATGAGCTCACCCTCAATGATGAGGAAGCACTGACTAAAAACATAGTCTCTTCTATTTCATTTGTGAATATGCGCATATATGTAATTGGTTTTGAGACAGTGCCTCACTATGAGCTCTGGCTGGGCCGGCCTTAAACTCCCAGAGATCCATCTGCCCCTGACTCCTTAGTACTGTGATGATCAAAAGCATGCACTGCAACAGCTGTCCTTGATATAGCTTGATTTTTTTTATTTTTATTTTCTATTTTGTAGACATACCTTTTAAAGTTTTCATTCTTAGTACATATGTTTTTGTGCTTTAAGTGTTTAATTTGTATCTTGCTGGAAAGGCTGTTTGTCCTCCCCAAGGCTAAGGTACAATATCTTCTCTGCTGTCTTTCACTAACCCCATCTAAGTACCTTCCCTCTCATTCTCACCCCCTTTTACCGCCTCCACCACCACAAATTCCTTTCACTTCAATTCTTTTTTTTTTTTTTTGGTTTTTCGAGACAGGGTTTTTCTGTGTATCCCTGGCTGTCCTGGACTCGCTTTGTAGACCAGGCTGGCCTCGAACTCACAAAGATCCGCCTGCCTCTACCTCCCAAGTGCTGGGATTAAAGGCGTGCACCACCACCGCCCAGCTTCAGTTCTTAAATACTGACATCCCTGGCTCAGAAAAAGAAAAGAAAGGAAGGGAAAAACGAACTATAAGCTGTATTTTTGGTAACTAGGACCCTAGTTTTCCTGTCTCCAAACCTTTTAAGAAACACAGTAAAAGGCACAGTTCCCTCCTACAGATAACACTGGGACTCCTGTCAAACCCATGGTTGCCACTGACGTCAACTTTCCTGATGAATATAAATCCAAATGGATCAACCAGGAAGACTCACATAAACTCAGGCAAACAAGACGGTGGGGGACTACAAACTGGAAGTTGCAGACCCTCCAACAGTTGTGCAAAGCACAAAACTGAGACTCAGCAAGGGCTCCCTCTGGGGGGCCAAAGGAACTTTTAGGATATGGAGCCTTACATCACTGGGGGTGGCCTTTGAGTTTATAGCCTTGCCCCACTTCCTCTTCACTCTTGGCTTTTGTGTAATACAAAATGTAGTCCGCTGGCTTCCTGCTCTACGCTGGCTCCCTGCTCTAGCTACCTGCTGCCATATGTTCCTCACCATTAGAGAATCCCTCTCTGGAGATGTAAGCCAATATAAACTCTCCCACAAGTAACTTTGTCACGGTATTTTATCACAGCGGCTGTGGCTCCGAGACAGTCTTTTCAGCCAACTCCTACTGGGGTTGTCCACCTCTGGACTTGGATTTGTACTCAATTATTTTCATGAGTCTTAGAAATTCCCCTTTAAACCCATGCAGGGTGTGTCATTTAAACTTTTAACTGCTGCCTTTACTGGTCCTCCTGTTGTTTTACATCTCTAAGATACTCAAGAGTGAACATTATATAAAGAAACCTTTTTATAGAGAGTTGGCAGGATCTCTGCAGGCTCACCATCATCCATATCATGTGTCAGCTGACCTTGGGCAGCTACAATGACACTTGAAACATTAGCAAGATCCAAGGCAGGATAAAAATACCCCATCACTTTTATCATTTGCCAAAAGAGCAATGCCAGGTGGATATTAGGGTAGGGTTTCAGACTAAGGACAAGCAGCCAAGGTGCATATTTAACACACCAAAGCAGACCTGGCCTCCAAGTTCTCCCAGCATCCCTCATTCCCTACCTGTTACAGGACTTGGCTGGCATACCCCACCCTCTACCCTGAACTTTTCAGGCAGGGCTGGACTTCCCCTCCGCCAGAAGTTCTCTATATAATCCTGACATTTTGGTCTCCCTCTCTCTCTCTTCCTCTCTCTGCATTTTCTCTCTCCCTGCATGCACACTCTTTCTCTCTTTCTCTTCCTCCTCCCCTTTGTCTCCCTCCCCATGCCATCTTCTCTGGTACCATTCCTTGGGACCAATGAACCCGCACAAGAGCTGCAACCAATAAACCTGCCTTTATATAATTTTATCTGGCTTGATTTGGCTCATTTTGCCAACGGAGAATGCTTATCAACTACCTGGTCTTCTGTAATCCACAGATATTTTCCTTTTATCCATCTGGCTTCATCTTCACAAGCTATTATTTCTATGGGCTCACTGTGCCCTTCCCACATCAGAAAGTCTGCCCAACGCGGGGCACCTTGCAAAAAAAACATTGCAGGATGCATTCCCTCTCTGCTCCGCGAGCGCCCTCCGCCGTCCACGGAGAGGCAGCCAAGTACTCCTGCCCCGTGCAGGCCGAGTGCGCTCGCCCTTCCTCTGTAGCGGGGGCTTGGGCGACCTGCAGGGAGGGACGCGCGGATCCCGAGCTAGCCTGGCGGACCCGCCCATCCCGGAGGCGAGCGGGCAGGGCCAGGGAGGATGGATGTTGCTGGTCTCCCAGAGGCTTCCGGGAGGTCTGTCGCCTAGCAAGAGGCTACGCGAGACGCTGGGAGCTGGGGTGGTTGTGGCTCCACTAAGACGTCAGCACTGCCGGATCCGTGCAGCGGACCCGCGTGGGAGAGGAGGATGGATAATCCAAGCTGCACTGGAGCTGGGTTTTGGGAGTGGCACGGCATTCCTTCACCAGGCACCTTGCACTGACTGGCTGATTTTAAGATATTTCAAATGGTGGGTTTTTAAAAGCCACTTGTCATCCCCTGACACGATCGTGGAATAATGTGGATTAGTTGGGACGTGCTGGGCTGGTCCGATGTGCTGAATTCCAGAGCGTGCACCCTTCGTTATTTTTAAATACACAGGCATGGGAACCGCAGTGAGGTTTCTCCTTAAGTCTATTGATAATTGTGCAGTAGATGGAAGAAAAGCTTGTCTATTCTAAAAGGATTTACCTAATAGTCACAGGGCAGATGTTAAGTCAAACTCTGATAGGCAAAGAGGGGCTATTGCAATAGCTAAAGACGTCATCTCATGAAGCCGGGAGCACGCCTTTAATCCCAGGAGGCAAAGGCAGGCGGATCTCTGTGAGTTCGAGGTCAGCCTGCTCTACAAAGCAAGTCCAGGACAGCCAGGACTACATGGAAACCTTGTCTCAAAAAAACAAAAAACAAAATGATAGTAATAATATTTAGCTGGGCATAGTGGCGCACACCTTTAATCTCAACACTCGGGAGGCAGAGACGGGTGGATCTCTGTAAGTTCGAGTCCAGCCTGGTCTGCATAATCAAGGCTTGTACACAGAAAAACCCTGTCTCGAAAAACAAAACGAAACAAACAAACAAAAAATCTCGTGATAGTTTGGCCCCAGATCTGCAACATCCCAATTCTCCATAATCACTAAAGTTTTTATTTGTCGATCAGCCTTGTACAATCTTTAACACAGGTGTGCCCCGCCCCCTCGCTATTCCCCCCCACCCCAGAACTTAAGTTCACAAACAAAAGCTGGATGCTGTGTCTAGTGTATATGCCTCCACAAGTGACTTGTGTCTTCATTAAAAAGGGGGATAAGAGGGCTGGAGAGATGGCTCAGCGGTTAAGAGCACTGGCTGCTCTTCCAGAGGTCATGCCTTCATGAGTTCAATTCCCAGCAACCACATGGTGGCTCACAACCATCCATAATGAAATCTGGTGCCCTCTTCTGGCCTGCAGATATACCTGCAGACAGAACACTGTATACATAATAAATAAATCTTTAAAAAAAAGGGGGGGGGATAAGATGCTGCAAGGTAGTTAGCACCAGCCACTTGTGTTTGCTCTTTGAATCAGCTTTAAAGAACCTTTTAAAATTTTGTGTATTGGAACAATAACGGCCATCAGATTGATATAAAGATTAAATGAAAACATATTTTAAAAGTTGTTTGTATAATGTCTGACCTACCAGCTATGACTACATTGAATAGTCTTATTAACTCCAGATCTCCAGAAAGTCTGTCTCTCACTGAACTTGGGGTCCTCCCTGTGTTCCCTAATGGGGTTCATCCCTGAGCTTCCTGTGGGGCTCATCCCTGTGTTCCTCACAGGAGTCCTCCTGTGCTCCCTCATGGGGGTCCGACTGCAAACTTGTCTCGGGCTTCCCGCTTGGTGAGTCTGAGGTTCCTAAGGTGGGACCGCTTTCATGGCTTACTTCTCTTCCCTACATAGCTCTTGGCAGGACAGCCACCCTTCCAGGAAGCCGATCACAGAGGCAGAGATGGATACTGTGGTCTTTGCACTTGGACCTCGGGTAAGTCCGGGTCTACTGTTTCTGATCTGCCATGTTCGCTGGAGAACATGACTGCTGTCCCTTGGGTCTTGCAGCTCCTCTCTCTCAACCACACTCCTTCAACTGAGAACAGAACCAAATTTTTGACCCAAAAAAAATTGGGGCCATTGGGGCTGGAGAGATGGCTCAGAGGTTAAGAGCACTGACTGCTCTTCCAGAGGTCCTGGATTCAATTCCCAGCAACCACATGGTGGCTCAATAACCATCTATAATGAGATCTGGTGCCTTCTTCTGGCCTGCAGGTATACCTGCAGACAGAACATTGTATACATAATAAATAAAATCTTTTTTAAAAAAATTCACTATATTCTGGGGACACAAAGGTCCTTGCACCCACAGAGCTCTGGGGAACCAGAATGTTAAACACACGGGGTCTCTCCTCAATGAAGGAGATAAAATACCTGTTTACCTGTTTGGAGTGGCTATTGTTAACATTTGGTGACCTTTTGTTATCTGTGGTGACCTTTTTGCTGTCTGCAAAGACAGACCTCACCCACCTTTTGCTTTAGAGGAAGGTGTCACCCAAATCCCCCAAAATGTTTATCCCAGACTCTCCCTTCCTAGACCTTTATCTTTAGCTCCCAGTTAAACCCATCCTTGGGGTGGAGGGGGCATGTCACATGTACTGTATGGCCTCTTGACCTCTATGATGCTATCCCAGTCAGAGACCACATTAGATTCTAGGCCTTTTCTAACCCACTCTCACGAGATTTCTGCGAGTTCAACGCCAGCCTGGTCTACAAAGTGAGTCCAGGACAGTGACAGTCAAGGATACAGAGAAAAACCCTGTCTCCAAAAAAAAAAAAAAAAGTGCTCAAGCTTAATACATGACATAGACAGGAAGGTGTGTAAGGCACAGTGCTTGGCCATCAGGAGCTACGGTCTCATTAAGAGCAAACAATAACAAAAAAGGTGTGTATAATGTGTGTACGCAAATAGCATGTTCAAAGATGAGTGTTATGTAAGGTAAGAAATGGGATAGTGACGTTATCTAAGTTGGTCATGAAAATCTCATGAGGGTCAATAGATTTAGGCTGGCACCCACTTACAAGTGGGGTTTGGGTGTCGTCAGCCTCCACTTGTGGGAACAGTGCCAGTAAGACAGCAATGCAAGGGTGAGGCTCTGGGACAGAAAGAATGGGCACATTAAATTTCAGTGAAAACGTTGGAAAAGATAGGTCAGAAACTCAGGTAAAACTGGATATTTTTAATGTTTCCTGAAGATGTGTGTGTGGCCTTAAGTGTGTCTGAGATAAATATTAATGTGAAGGAAACTACGCTATAGCAATCACTTGTTCTGGGCTCTTCTTTCCCCATTAGCCCTTCCTTTAGGCTCGTTGTCTTCTATTGTTTTATTTTCTTGGTAATGCTTCCTTGATTTAACAGTCTAGTTAGTAGGTTTCCCATCTTCTCACTCAACCCAGGCACCTTAGAGCCACTTATTTCATCTAACTTCACATATATTATTGAAGTGATTTAAAATACTTTATGTGTTGGCTCTCATAAGAAAGTATTATTGTTCTATTAAACCAACATTCATTTAAATTTATTTATATTTTTACCTTTCCTTTTTGTTTCTATTTTTCACTTCTAAGCTAGTGTTTAGGATTATTTTTCTTCTACCTAAAGAACACTCTTCAATATTTTATTTTATTCCGGTGTGCTTGTGACATTCTCCCACAGTGTTTTGCCTAAAATGCCTTTATTTGACATTCATTTTTATTTATTTTGCATTATGTTGTATGTATGTGAGTTTGCAGAGGGTGTGCTTATGTCTACACATGCTGAGGCTAAATCAGGACATTGGGGGTTCCTCTGTTGCTTCCTGTCTTATTGCCTTAAGACAAAGTCTTTTACTGAACTGGAAACTCCTCATATTCAGCTAGGCTGGCTGGACAGCAAGCTGTCCAGATTCGCCTCTGATCCCCAGTGCTGGAATTACATGCAGCACATGCATACATGCCCATATACTCATGGGTGTGGTGTCATCCAATGGGGCATTTTTAACCTACTAAGATCTACATCCTTAAGGAAAACTGATGCTCCCATCTCCAGAAGCCATCAACTGCCAAAAGTTTATTAGTTAGGATTGGGGGCAGCTTGATACTTCTGAATTAGCAGAATAATAATGGTGTGTTTACCTTGACACCTGTGAGCTCCCCAGCCAAGGCTTCTTGGCCTTATTTACAGGCATATGTTTCCTCCTGTGGAGCAGACCTTAATGCAATCAATGCAAATAATGCAATCAGAAAGTGGCTGGTTGTATAATTAAGCACATATTATAGTTCAGAGGGTTCACAGCTGGGTAAGAGTGTTGATGAACTCCTCCCACCACCACCACCCCAACAGCCTGCATACCACCTTTCATTACTGTGAAAGCTAGCCTGCAGGAAGAAAGGTTGGTAACAACTTGACTTCTCCATGTTCTACTGATCAAAACACGTGGTGTCTTCAGCAAAAGGGTCTCACTGTCAAGATCTTGGGAGCAACCAAGAGCAATGGCAGTAGCATATATTGTTAGGAGGATATCTAGGACCCTCTGACCAACAACTTAAGGAGATATCTTACACCTGGCACTGGGATTTCTATTGGAAACCTATTTAAGGAGCATTATCCCCTATGTAGTATAATTCTAATTAAGCTTATATATATAATATAAACTCATATATATACACATGTGTATATATACATGAAAGAATGCATATGTAGATATATGTACATATACATATATACATATATATGTGTGTGTTTATGTGTTGTGTATATATAGAGACAGACAGACAGACATATTTGTCATTTTGGTCTTTATTCAACTATACCCCCTCCTAAATTCTACTCTCTGTTTTCCTAGAAAATAAAAAATATCAAACAGTGAAACTGTATGTTCATTATAAGCTTAAGTTTTATTTTTTATTATCCTGTTTAGTAAGAGATCCCCAGCTTAGGAAATAAAAGCTGCTTGATTTGTTTTTCTTTCCCACAGACTTGGAGACCAAATCTGCAACTACGGATGCTATACCATGTGTTCTTTAGGTAGAAGAAAAATAATCCTAAACACTAGCTTAGAAGTGAAAAATAGAAACAAAAAGGAAAGGTAAAAATATAAGTAAATTTAAATGGTTTTGAGAAAAATGTATCACAGCACATCATTGTACAGAAACTGATTGAGAATGGCCTATAGGACTCCAGAATGGGAAGACTTGGGATATGGAATAACAGGATATTAAGACTTCAAAATATTCAAAAGAGCCACCAGAGTCAAAGAATAGTGACAAAAGAGAAAACTCTTGCTCCTCAAAGGAGTTTTAGACTTGGATCTGCTCTTTTTCCAGAACCAGGAACAGAAGAACCTGGCCTAAAATGCCAAGTACATCAGGAAATTTTCACAGAGAATTCAGTTTTGATTACTGACACCCATTCTGGGAAGATAATTTGCAAGGATACAGAAGGAAACAAAACCATAAGGCAAACTTTAGAATTTATTCTGAGGGGAAAAAAAAACAGTACTAAAGAAAAACCCTGTATTTGTAGCACATGTGAAAAGGCCTTTTGTTATAAGTCACTAGTCATTCAACATCAGAGAACTCACACTAAAGAAAAACGTTATGAATGTAATGAATGTGTGTTGCAGGAAGGTCTAATACATTGGTTCTGAAGGTCTGGTTTCAATGATGAGATCTGGTTACCGGCCCTTCTGAGGCATTCTCTTGATTGGTTAATAAAAGTCACTGATGGCCAATTAGCTGGGCAGAAAGAGTATAGGAAGGTGGGACTTCCTGAGACGGAAACAGGAACCCTGCGTTTTACACGGAGAAATCTCTCTTTCCACCAGGAGACACAGAAGCAGACAGATGTGTTTGAGAGCTCTGGAAGGTAACAACAGGCCACACTGTTTGCAATTAAATGGTCCAGGTTGAATTAGATTACCTAGTTGAGAGTCTGACCAGCTAAGGGCTAAGTGTTGAAACATTAAGAGGTCTTGATGTATTTAATTATTGGGGAAAGGGCTACAGCAACCTATAGGCCACCAGTCAAAGCAATCTAGACCCTTCAGTCTCCTGCTAAACTCCAGTGACTGTTCCTTCAGGCCACTGGCAATTCAGCTGGTCTAATATAATAGTTTATAGTTATTAATAAATATCCATCAGCTACCCTGCCAGCTTAGCCACCAGACCGCACCACCAGTCCGTCCCTCCAAGCATACAAACTTCTAAGGCAAGTCAGGCCTGCCAATCTCATGCCAAGCCACCAACTGCTCTGCAGGCTTAATATAACAACGTATATTAAGTGAAGATATTAGTTAATAGAATTTAGGTAGCAGATGGTAAAGGCCACCCTTGATCCAGAGTTTTTTCCTCAGGATGGGTCAGCCCACCAGTTAAAGGCCAGGCCTGCCAGTTTCCCACTAGCCCACTAACTGCTCTGCTGGCCTAATCTTATAGTTTTTACTTATTAATAAGTACAATTGATAATTAATTTGCAGTTTCAAATGTGGGAAGATGTTCAATCAGCCCTCATATCTCAATCAACATTAAAAAAAAAATCCACACCAGAGAAAAACCTTGTAAATGTAATGAATGTGAAAAGACTTTCATTGCTTCTTCATTGATTATGGTACCTCAAGGAATTCATAGTAAGGAGAAACTTTACCAGTGTAATGCCTGTGGGAAATCCTTTAGTCAATGTGCCCACCTTAATTAGCATCAAAGAGTTCAAACTGGAGAGAAAGCCTATAAATGCATCCAGTGTGGGAAAGCATTTAGTGAAAAATAAAAACTTGCACAGCATCAGGAAACTCTCAATGATGAGAAGCCCTACAAATGTAGTGATCGTGGAAAAGCCTTCAGAAGTAAGTCCTATCTTAGAGTACATCAGAAAACCCACACTGAGGAGAAACCATAAAAATGCAAAGAGTGTGGGAAACCTTTCAAGAATACCATAGTTTTTAATGCCCATACTGGAGAGACACTTTTCAGATGTAATGAATGTGGGAAAGCCTATAAAAGCAACTCGAGCCTTATTGTACATATCAGAACTCATACTAGGGAAAAAAAAAACACATTCATTAGAATGTGGGAAAGCTTTCAGCCATATAGCAAATTTTGCAGACCATCAAAGAATCCATACAGGAGAGAAGTCCTGTAAACACAGTGACTGTGGAAAAGTATTCATTAACTATTCATGCCTTACTGTCCACCATAGAATGCACACTTATAGGAGACAAGTCCTATAAGTTCAGAGAATGTGGAAAGGTCTTTGTGAGATCTTCATCCCTTATTATACATCAGTGTATTCATGCTGAAGAAAACCCTACCTGGGTCATGAATATGGGGAGTCTTTCAGAATAAAACCACACTTAACTGTACCCCAGAGGATTCATACTGGGGAGAAACCATATAAATGCACTGACTATGAGAGGGTGTTCACCAAAATGGTAGATCTCAAGGAGCATCAGAAAATTCATCGTGGAGTGAAACCACGTGAGTATTCCAGGAAGCACCAGGAAGGTGCTTCAGAACCAAGTCGTACCTTATTGCTCATCAAAGAACACACCAGAAAAAAAAAAACTGTATAAATGTAATGAATGTGGTAAGGCACTCACTAACTAACTAACATCACAACTAACTGCATCAAAGAAGGCACACTGGAGAGAAACCCTATAAATGTAATGAGTGTGGGAAAGTTTTCACAAGTAAATTGGGATTTAGTAGTCATCAGTGAGCACGTACTGGGTAGAAAGCATTCAAGGGTAATGTCTGTGAGAAAGCGATCAGCCAGATGGTGCATGTCACAGAGCATCAGAAGATCCATAATGGAGAAAAGCCTGTAAGTGTGATGCGTGTGGGAAAGCCTTCCGGAGGGTTCATTCCTTATACTACACTGTAGAAAATCCCTATGCCTGTAAGGAATGTGGGAAAGATTGTATTACTATGTCACAGCTAACTCTGCATCAGAGAATTCATACTGGGGAAAGGCCCCATAAATGTGAAGAATGTGGAAAAGCCTTTAGAACTAACTCAGACTTCACTGGGCACCTAAGGATACATATTGGTAAAAACCCTACTAGTGTAATGACTGTGGGCAAGCCCTTGGTAGCTCAAGCCTTACTGTACATCAAAAAACACATCAGAGAGGAGCTCAGCTAATACAGAGAATAGCGAACCATTCAACTAGTGTCCAATCAGGAATAATCTTGTGATCCATGTTTAATAACTACAGGGAAATTGTCAGTGGAAATTGATTAGACTCTGTACACTAAAATATCTAAATAGGAATGTTAGAAGAATGTAATTATATTCTTAAAGTTCTAAAAACTCACACTAGATTAAAAGTACAAAAGAAAGCTTCATCCAGAGTTTATGATTTACTCATTTAACAAATTAAAGTTAATTGACTTTATATACTTTTGTCTGGCTTTCTATGGGTTTGCCTTTTCATATAAATGTAGAGGTACCTTGTATTTTTTTCTATATTATTCCTTTGTTATATGTGTAGCAAATGTTTTTTCCTAATTTAACATTTATCTTTATGGTTTTTTATAGTAAAGTCACAACATTTTAATTTTTATAGTGAAATTTTATGTCTTATTAACTTTGACTTTTTTTATTAGATGGGCTAGCTTTGGTCCCTAAGTTATACATAATCTAAATTTTGTTTGGAAATTTTTGATAATTTAGTATTTACATTTAAGTCTTTGAAACATCTACACTGAGTGACTCCTGAATGCTCCAAATGACTATGAGCCTATGGAATTATTTTAGTCGAATTAGTACTCCGGGAAATGCAAATACAAACTAATGAACCGAAACTTCTGCTTCATAGAGTTGGCAAAATTTAGCCTTTCTTTGTGTGTAGGGTTTAAGGAAGCCATGTCCTCTTACTTGGGGACTATGTAGCTTATGTTTCTGCCAGCAACCCAGAAGTTATATACTATTCATGTCACCCATTCTCACTTGGGAATCTGATCCATAGAAATAAAGTATCAAGATTAAGAATACAAATAAACAAGGATCTTCTTGAAGTTTTTTTTTTGGGGGGGGGGGGTTTGGGTTGGTTTTTTTTTTTTTTTTTTTTGTAGAGCAGAAAAGAAATCACAACTAGAAAGGGCCACTTAAAAGGAAACTCGTTAGATAAATGTTGATATATCTGTATTTTGGAACAGTGTGGGTAGGTAACTTTTAAAATGAGATGCGGATATGCTAATTTCAGGATGTCCCACAATTTTTCTAAGTAATTGCTTGTTACAGTAAGTGTGTGTGTGTATGTGTGTCTGTGTGTGTATGTGTGTCTGTGTGTGTATGTGTGTCTGTGTATGTGTGTCTGTGTGTGTGTGGGTGTATGTGTGTCTGTGTGTGTGTCTATGTGTGTCTGTGTGTGTATGTGTGTCTGTATATGTGTGTGT
>CAJQZJ010032004.1:7125919-7162497 GCA_907164525.1 Lophiomys imhausi | reverse complement strand
TGTGTGTGTGTGTGTGTGTGTGTGTGTGTGATTTACTTTTTGCTAAATCATCACATGGACCATGTACTCACAGGAGTAACTAGATTTGCAGACAGATACAGAAGAAAGTAGGTCAGACTAAATACTAGCTACCTTGAGGGAAGGCAGAAAAGGAGAAAGAATTAACGGGTGAACAGACTATAAACATGGAAAATGTGAATGTAGCATGTGTGTTATAAAACTACATGTGATGATAGTACTTCTGTGAATTTTTGAGAGAAATGAATGGATGAATGGTCTCCAAAAGGCTGGCGGTTACAGTTTCCAGACCAGAAGGTGCTATTTGACTTTTCTGTGATTTTCTGCACCTTTAAAGTTCTCTCTGCAGTGAACGTATGATATTTACATACAAAAAAGAAAAAAACCTTTTTTCTTCTCAAGTCAATTTACTATGCAACTATTATGTCCCAGGAGGTACCTTTTAGGTGCTGGGATGCACTGGGGCGGGAGCAGGGTGCTCCTGGGTCTGAGGACTTGGGAATGCATTGTGGCACTGTGTAGCTTCCAGATAAGTTACTCACCACTTTATATCCAAGACTTTTGTATTAGATGTAGACCAGATGACCACAGCCTCAGAAAGTAGTCCCACTTTCTTTTTTTCCTTTTTTCCTTTTTCTCTTTGTTTTCTTTTTCTTTTTTTCCCTTTTTTCATAATCCTACTTTCAACATGGTACCAAAAGTAGTTATTCTAATAGTTATTATTCTAATCATTATAGTTATTAGTTATAGTTATATATTATATATTGTTCTAATTATAATAGTTATTCTAATAGTTATTATTCTATAATTATTCTAATTGTAATTATTCTCATAATTCTTGGTCAAATAGAGAGAGAAAATAGCCAAACACTTGCACATCCCTAAATTGGTACTTTAATTTTCTGAGAATATGAAGGCCTGGAGCCAAAATGAGGACCTAGAGGTACCAGAAGGCTCTAACCTTGGACCATCAGACTGTGGACCTGGTACCCAAAAGATCGAGGCATGAAATGCTACACATCACTTGGAAGTGGTGGAGCCTTTGAGAGATGGTCCTAAAAGACCACCCTTGACAGGAGTGACTCCAAATTGTGACTGGGCCTTGAACCTGAGTTCTCAGAAAACTCTGTGACCTCAATCTAGGCCCTGTCTGCTACCAACAGCCAAAATAGTTCCAAGTTCCAAATGTTCCCTCAGATAAACAAATTCAGCAAATTGTGGCTGCATTCACTAATCAGGTTTTGACCTCTCACCACTCCCCTATGTTCCTCCAATCATGATAACTTGTTTTTTTTTTTTTTATAAATACTTTATTTTTTTTTTCTTCAAGTTACATCTCAGTAACAAACCCCTCCCTATTCCCCCTTCCCAACCCGCCCTTCCACCCTCTTCCCTCCAGAGGTTTCCCCTTTCAGTCCAACAGCTGGTTCCTTCTCTTATAACAGTAAGTATTATACAAAACAATAGATATAATTATGCCACATTTATGAGATTAAATTGGCCCAGTATACCTTCCCAATGTTCAGTTTATACCTATTTGGCCCCTGACTTTAACATTCTACTATCTACCCAACTCCATGAGTTTAAAGGTCTATATGTGACTCAACATTCATACTATCTTTCAACACACTTTTAAGAGTATCTTCTTAGATCTATAACACCCTCTTGATTCCTAAACAGTTCAAAATTTAACTATAAGATTCTATCTGTCTATTCTTCAACCACCTCAGAGACCTGAGAGGGATAAATATATTTGCTTATATAGGAAGTGCAGAGCCTGCAGCTTCCAAAACTAAGAAAGAACATACCAGTAACTGCCTGGACAGTTCCCATTTTCTCTCCATACATTCCAGCATCAATCTTCAGCCTTTGGGTCCTGTTTCTCTGACAGACATTTGTTGTAGAGCAGGGATTATGAAGGACTTACCTACCCTGTCTTGGCAGAGTTAGGCTGTCGACTTCCCTGCTACCAAGTTTTGTCCTTTTTGGACAGCAGTCTGTCTGCAGTTGGTGCAAGGGGTTTTTTCATGCCAAGAAAAAGGCTTGCCCCTAAATCAACCATCTTACAGTGGAGGTTCTTCGATGCTTATCTTCTACTTGGAGTAGAATAGGGGGTGCTGTCAGGCGCTGATATGTCTCGATATCAAAAAAAATCTTGATTTAAGATAACATCTTTGAATGCCATATTCTGCAGATCTCTAGGGGTTTTTGAAGATGCCCTAACCATCTCTTGTATTTAGATAAGCAAATGTTGCTTGTCTCTTAGCAACTTGATTACTGGGTAGTTTAAAGAATATCTGTGATAGACTGTCATAGTAGCTAACAAAGAGACATGTTTGCATGACTAGGAGTATGTTTTAACTATCCTAGACCGTTTTAGACGGTTGGTATCAAGTGGTCAGAGCTTCACATTTTATTTTTAAGTATCTCTAGGTATGATACCATTGGGAAGCATTATCTTTAAATTTGTATCAATATACAAAGATCTATTCAATTGTGGTTAAATATACTCTTAATTATGTATCAATATATAAAGATATTTTTATTATTATTTTATGTGTTTGGGTCTTTGCCTGAATTTATGTCTGTGTATCACATCCCTAGTACTCATGGAAGCCAGAAGAGGTCACTAGATCCCCTGGAACTGGAGTTACAGACCATTTGTGAGCTGCCATGAGGATGCTGAGGATTGAACTGGTCCTCCGAGAGAGCTCATAACCACTGAGCCATCTCTCCAATCTCCTTAAGTCAAAAGAGCTCATAACCACTGAGCCATCTCTCCAATCTCCTTAAGTCAAAAGAGCTCATAACCACTGAGCCATCTCTCCAATCTCCTTAAGTCAAAAGAGCTCATAACCACTGAGCCATCTCTCCAATCTCCTTAAGTCAATTGCATAAGAAACCCTGACAAGGTGAAGGAACCTCACAACATGGCCAACGGTGCCTATTAGCTTCTCTTGCTAAGACCTCTGCTAGGTCTTCAACCCATGTCCTACAGCCCCAAATGGGTCTCACTAATCCTGTGGTGGCAGCCAAGTATGCTGAAGCTAGAGAGGTGACCTAAACCAAACCTTACCAAAACAATCTTACCAAAACAGACTTGTGATTGGCTTGGAGCCTAGCAATGGCGTTTTCATTCAACTTGAGCTTCTGCTCCAGGTCCCGCTGCATGCGCCGAAGGTCAGCCTAAGAAAAGAGAAGGAAAGAGTTAAGGAGGAAAGAGTCAGGTGTGTACAAGTAGTCTCAAGGGCATTGGTACTTTCAGTCCTTCATACCCCTGCCTTGTCTCCCTGAAAGGAGAGTATGACCTTTAAGCTGTGCCCTGAGCATGAACACTATGCTGGGATGTAGGTCATCTAGCTACAATCTGCCTGTGTCCTGACATGTTAATTCAGGATGCATTCAAAAGCAGTAAACTAATTTGTTTGGCAGGGGAAATCTCAATGTTCAGGCCGAGTCACAGTTACGGCTCACTGCAGTGATTCATCAACAAGTGCGTCTGCGGAAATATGCAACTTCTCAAGGAAAGTAGCAAAAATTAAAGATCCAGACAGGTGGATTCTAAACCATCTGTAAATCAAAAGAGATTAGCCCTATTAGTCTCATGCTCTGCATGGGGCATAAAGGAAGTGTCTTGAGAGCAAGACCTTCCATCAAAAGGTCCAATTTTTGAAGATATAATATATAATAAATATGTGTATATATTATATAATGTAAATATATTTGAAATGAGAGAAACTGAACTGAGACTGTCATAGAAGGGGTTCTCTGCTCAACAACATCTGCCTGGTAAAGTGTTTTAGAAGATTCAGCCAGCAAGGCGTACAGAGGCCACTACAGTTGTCCTTCAAGGGGGGCCGAGCTGGCAGGAGAGCCTGGCAGTATCACCCACATGGTCCTGGTTTTGCAAGAATGGCAGATGCAAGAGTAAGAGGATCGTGAAGAGCTTGCACCAGGATACCAGAAAGCTAGTGTGGCCAGGCAATGTATGGCAGTATGACTTTCTGTAAGGGGCTCTGAGAGGCTGCTGTGCGAGTGAAAGTGAGTTGAAATTTGGGGAATGCCAGAACCGTCTTGCTAAGGAAAGCTGCAGGCTTGGAATGCAACCTGCCCAGGAAAAAGGCATGCTACAGTCAGCAGAATGGGTGTCATTTGGACCCCAGATGATTCCATCCCAAGCCCCATAACAGGGCATGAAGATATATACATATACATGTTATATATATATATATATTGCTTAACTTTTTCCTTGTTATGCCCTATATCCCTCATTTTTGGAGTGAGAATGTTTACCCTGTGCCTTGTACATCAGAACTGCGTAAGCTGTGTTTTGATTGTACAGAGGCTCATAGCTAAGGGATTCCCTTTAGTACCGGAAGAGACTTTGTACTTTGAACAGTACTGGGACTGTTGAAGACTTTGGAAGTTAGAGCAACTGGATTTTTTTTTTTATTATGATACAGCTGTGTGCCTATGGAGGTCAAGGATGAGTAGAATGTTCTGGTTTGGATGTGAGATGTCTCCCAGAGTCCCATGTGTTTGAATACTCTATGTGGGTGCTGGGAATTAAATCTGGGTCCTCTGGAAGAGATGCAAGTGCTCTGAACTACTGAGTCATCTCTCTGGCATTTGCTCTCTGCTTCTTGACTGCAGACTCAACATGACCACCTGCCCCAAGGCCCTTACCTTCCCACCATGACAGACTGCAACCTTCCTAATCTGTAAAGCAAAACCTCTTCCTTCCTCAAGCTCCTCTTTGTCAGGTATCCAGCCAGAACACCAAGAAAAGCAACTAACACCCATGCATTTCTTATTTTTCACAATGTAATACCTCTAAATATCTATTTCTTTACCTGAGAGATAGGGATAAAATGCCTACTTCCTCAGGTTATGAGATAATGAACTAAATGAAATTAAGTATATTAATAAGAACCCTACAGAGCCAGGTACACTGTCAATGAACCTTAAGTGTTAATAATTTCATCCTTAATATTATCAGTCACCACCCTGCTTGCTCCCCTAGCTGCTTTCCACTCATATGCCATGTTTGCACCAGGAGGCAGGGTCAACCCTGCTCAAGCCAAAGCAAGAGTCTGACTGAGAATCTTAGGTTTGCCTTCCTTGACCTTTCTCTCTGGTCACCTAGGCTTAGAGAACCACTTCATCTGCCAAAAATAAAAAACAAAACAAAACCAATTTGTCAACATAGATAACTAGGCCTTTGCAAACTTCAAAGACTGTGCCCACAAGGGCATGAGATAACAAACAGCTCCCAGGTGCTTTTAAGAGCTCCTCTGTCTGTTTAAAACCAAGCGCTTATATCCAATAGACCTAAGAGGTCATCAATTAAGTCTCTGGCTGTTTCCTCCTGAGAGATCCACACCTCTCTCTGTCCCCCACCACTTCCCCACCTCACCCCACCCCCTCAGGAAGGGGACAGCTGTAGGCAGAGCACTGGGACACTGTGAAGGGCAGGCAGGCAACCTTATGCTCAAGCTCTGGGTCATTAAAGTAGAGCTGTGGGCTCCTTGGGGATCGCACCTTTGAAACTTGAGACCTGATGCCTAAGAGTGGGGAGTACAGGAAGGAAAGGAGGGGCACCTGCCTATTTGAGGTGGCCCTCAAATCCATCTTGGAATCGTAGGCAGGAACCCATTCTTGGACTAGGACGGAAAGGTGAACTGCTTGCTTGAAGGAACTGAAAGACACGCAGAGCGTGCCCTAACAAGCTGGCTCATGCGAGCAGCAAGGAAGTTTGTTAAAGCAGTCATCCCAGCCAAGCCTTAGAGACCCAGGGTGTCCAGCAGGGGGCTTCTCTCCTCTGCCCTCAGACTTCCATAAAAGGAGAAAGGGATTCCCCCGTACCAGATGAGGACCTCTGTGAGTCACCACAAAGGAAAACACTCCCAGGTACCACAAAAGGTGGGGCTGCTTTGGAGCCCTGTCTCTCCAGTTATTCCTGTCCTAGAGACTGACATAGACTGACCTCAGAGTTCCCTAAGATAGCAGCAGCCATACACTCATCTCAGCCCTCCGCACACCCTATGTGAGAACAAGACAGTGGTGCCTGGGAACACAGACAGTGCGGAGAGGGACAGCACCGAGAAAGGGTGACACTTGGGACCTTGTTCCTGGCTGTAGGACTTTGTCAAGTCATTTAGTTTCTACTCTGCTGCAAGCCAGACTTTGCCTTTAGTATCACAAGAGTTAGACCTGGACTCTGATTCAGTCCCTCGGTGACTGAGTAAGGGACCTGCTGCATGCCAGTAAGATCAACTAAGTCACACACTCCTGGCTCTTGGAAAACAGTATGGGACAGTCTAGTGCTTGTAAGTAAACAAGTTATGTAATACTGAACCAAAGGCACTCATTTGGGTTTCTGTGAGAAATCACTGTCCTGAGTGGCCCCATACCACTTACTGACTACCTGCAAACCGACTGGGTGATGCTGGTTGACAGCTCTCCAGACAAACAGAAAACCTTGCAGTTCTCAAATAATTGGTGCCTTCTCTTCACGGAGACTGTGCAATCAGGATCCAGCTTGACCTTCTGGAATCAATGCCAAGTTGGAATCTAGTAACCTGGCGCTACTGGTCTTCAAAGGCCTTAGGCAAGACTTAGCTCAGCCTCCCTCCTCCAGGAGCACTACCCTGGCTTCACCCCAGGCCAGCTCCTTCTGTCAAACACACAGCAGTTGTATTGCACCAGCCCTTCTGCATGCCATGTAGTCATGGTACATGTCAACCCTTCCTGAGCCCATATTCTCTGAGGGTACACAGAACAGCCAGCATCCCACTTAACCCTTCAGATGAGCCATGAAGAGCAGAAGGGAACGACACATACTTCATGCCACATAGAAAATAACAAAAGTCCCAAGAACCCAAATTTCACACACACACACATACACAGAAAGAGAGGAAGGATGGATAGCTCATTTTCTTGGTGACAGGTCTAAGATTTGAACAAGATAAAAGAAGGGTCCGGAATTGAGAGGAGCACGGAGCTCCCTGTAAGGAACAGCTGGGCCCTGCAACTTTATCAGGATGGAGCAAGCACTTGATGAGGCGCGTCCAGCTCTCGGTGCCCAGTCTAACTGGTGGTAACCATGGGCACCTCAGAAAGGAAGGGCTCACATGGCGGATGGAAATGTCACTATGTGCCCTCCCAGCTGAATTTCCTGTACACAGCATGCCTGCATGAGTTATTAGCCCTTAACTGGCTCCAAAGTGACCTTCAGAAAGCAAGTAAATGGAGGAGGTTTGTAGCAGAAAGGAACTCTGGGCTTCTGGGGCTCCATATGTGCTCCACACTGCTCCTCCTGCCCAAAGTGTTATCACCCAATCTCCATGGTACACTAGGTGGCCTAAACAGCAGTTTATATTGCATCTGGGTTGGCACAGGCACAGAGCATTTCTGAACAAACCAAACGTAGATGTTCTGATCAGAGGAGTAGGATGTGGGGTCTGGATTTGGGGTGGAGATCTGCCTCCCTGCTCTGTTACATTGTTTGATACAGATTGCTTTTTTAACATCCTGGTGCTTAGGTTTTCCAGTTAGAAAACAGTAAAATTCAGATAACATATCCAAAGAGAATAGCAACATACTAGGCCCACCCAAATCTGTCGTCTAATGTATATATACCAGATGTGTGTGTGTGTGTGTGTGTGTGTGTGTGTGTGTGTGTGTGTGTGTAGTGGTTGCTTTTTCTGGGACGATAGCTTACTCAGTAAAGTGCTTGCTATGCACGCGTGAGAACCTAAATTCAATACCCAGAACTCATATCTTAAAAAGCTGGGGCTGCTTCAGGATGACTCAGCCATTAAGAGCTCTGGCTACTTTCCAGAGGACCCAGGTTCAATTCCCAGCGCCTACACAGGGTGGCTTACAACAGTCCGTATTTCTGGTACCTGGTATGCAAGTGGTGCACAAACATATATGCAGACAAAACATCCATATCCATAAATAAATATTTTTTTAAACTAGGGGCTGGAGAGATGATTCAGGCATTAAGAGCACTTGTTCCTTTTGCAGAGGACCTGGGTTTTATTCATAGCACCCACATGGCAGCTCACAACTGTTCATAACTCCAGTTCTAGGAGAACTGACACCATCTTCTGACTTCCACAAGTATCAGCCACACAGGTGGTACCTATACACACATACATACATACATACATGCATACATATATACATACATACATACATACATACATGCATACATATATACATACATACAGGCAGGCAAAATATACACATAAAATAAATCTGAAATTTTTCAGATAACAAAGCCTTTGAGCCTGGTGTTATGTGTGTATAACCCAGCGCTGGGAAGGCAGAGACCGTTGTGAGCCTGGGTCTTACTAGCCAGTCGGCCTTGACTGTTTGGTTAACTTCGGTGCAAACAAGAAGCCCCGTCAAATAGATAGCACTAGCAGAATTTAGTGGATTTTTTTTTTTTAAAGACATTAAGTTAAGAGTGGATATATGGGTGGATATGGAAGAGGTGGAGGGGGAAGTGAGGGTACATATAATCGTATTTCATTGCCTACCTATAGGGCACTCTTGAGGATCAAGACTTTTTAAATTTGCCAACTCCTGAAGAGAATCTCTGAGGTTAAGCTCTGCCTCCACATGCATGCTCACATACATGCACCCACATGCACACAAAATACACAAATAAATATTAGGATTACAATGCTGTGATTTGAGGATCTTAATTTTTCTCCAATAAGAGGCTTCTGTGCCTTGCTCATCAACTGAGTGAACTTGAACAAGTACAATAGATATAATCGGAGCCCTCACCTAATAATTACTGAAATATCAGATAGAAAGATCCACAAAAATTTTTTTCAAGTGGCAATCCCCAGCAAGGGCTATTCCTCTCAGTTGGGTGGGGCCCTTTCCTTTGATGTATTTGCTGATTTCTGTACTCTTCTTTTTTTTTCTTTTTTGGTTTTTCGAGACAGGGTTTCTCTGTATAACAGCTCTGGCTGTCTTGGACTCGCTTTGTAGACCAGGCTGGCCTCGAACTCACAGTGATCCGCCTGCCTCTGCCTCCCGGAGTGCTGGGATTAAAGGCGTGCGCCACCACGCCCAGCTCTGTACTCTTCTTATAAGACATCCCTTAATACTGGAAACAGTTGGCAAGTGGCTTCCCATGCCAGAAATGGTGAATCATTTGTATCTGGAATGCAGAACTTTCCAGAACACCACCCACCAGTACTAGAGAGAATCTACCTCTGGTATAGGCACAAAGAAAGTACCCTGGTTAGGAAAGTTCTTTGCCTAAATACCTCTTTCCTTTACTGCTCAGGAACACATGTCACAAAAAGACAGTGGCCTTGCCAACCGTGGGCAGCACGGAGTGAACTGCCTTGAGTGTGAACCAGCACCTGTGGGACAAGGGTCAACCTCACTTCCTACCAGGAAAAACTCAGCGTGGGAGAAACAACACAAAGCTTTGGAGTCTGTCCCCAAGGTCTCCTCTGGGCTCTTGGCTTTAAGACAAAGGTAAGTGGTGTCCCAGAAATGGTTTTTTTGTTTTTTGTTTTTATCTGATGGAAGTAAAATTTCAGGCTTTGAGCATGGCATTTCTCAGGCAGTCCTGATAGCCTATCCGATAAAGAACTTTTATTTTTCAGTAAGTTAAGTCATCCTTGGAATTAACCTCAGTATGTTTTTCAAATTCTGTTCGCATTTTTTAACTCTAATGCAGCATCTCTTGCTGGCTTCTTCTGCAGTAGAAAAAAAAGGGAAATGAAGTCTGAGGTTTGTTCTTTTCTCTTAGACTTCTGTCAAGGCTTGTATTTCATGGGTTGATAGTGAATATGCCTCACAGATCCTGCCAGAGGGAAAATACCACCTTCCTAAGGCTAAACTTCTACAGCCCACACCCAAACACACATTGCGAACACTAACTAGAAACAGGAGGAAATTCCCACACAGGGGCAGGAACAACAGAGACTGCACAGCAACAGGAACACAGAGATAGGGACAGTGACCCACTTTTGTTTCCAAAGCCAGCGGCCATAGATATTTACTTACACTGGACCAACACCTAGGCACTATGGCTAAGGTCCTTGTCTGTGGACTCAGAACACAAAGTGACATCCACAGAGGGACGAATGACAGCATGTCCAACCTCTCCCTGGTGACACCATCTCCCACTGCCCCCTCCCAGGTGGAGAGACCCCACCACTCACCTGTTTGTCCCTGCGGGCTGCATCCAGGGAGACAGTATTGTGGCCCCTGTGCTCACCCTCGCTGCATTCCCGGCAGATGCACAGCTGGTGCGTGTGGCAGAAGGCGGTCAGAGGGCTGTGGTGGGCAGGGCAGGTGCGCAGATCCTGCTCTTTTGCGGGCTCCGTCAGCTGGTGGCTGCGCAGTTTGCTGTTCTCCTGATGGGGCCGCAGGTGCCCCTCACAGTAATTCACCATGCAGGTCAGACAGGACTTCACTGCCCTTACTCTGCTGGCCCCAAGACAGAAGTCGCACAGGATCTCCTCCTCCCCATCATCACCAGGAGCCCCCAGCTTTGCGGGGTCACGACCCTGCTCCTGGGTTTTCTCCCCTGGCTTCTCCAGAGAGTCCACGTCTTCTACTGGGTTAGCTGACCCAAGGTCTGGGGCAAGAGAGGCCAAAGGGCTAACAGTGACCCCGGTCAGTGGTCCTGGGGCAATCAGATCCAATTCAGCCATCTGGAGACTCTGCAGGACAATGCGTCCTTCCTTGGCCCCTTGGCTCAGGACGCGTGTAGCCCAAGTCAAACCAGAGAGCCACGCCTAGCTGACTGCAGCTGCCCTGAGACATTAACTGTTTCCTCCCTCCGGAGGAAGCTCAGTTACTCAGATAGGATGGGGCTCCTCCGGATTGGCCAGTAGCCAGCTATGGTGACAAGGCACCTACTCACGCTTAGAACTGCCACTTGGCTCTGAAGTCTCTTACCTGGCTCAAACCTCTCCTTTGCATTCCTAGTTCAGCCCAGAAACTTCTATTCTTACAGGGACTCATTCGCCTCTCACAGGCTCTCAGGGAAACCACGTGTGCCTGTGGGTCTGGAAAACAGCAAGAGATTCCTGAGTTCTATTGTAAGCCTCTGTGGCTTGGAGCGTTCCCACAAGCCATATTTTGCTTCATATGTTTTAAAGGGATCCAAAACGCAAGGATTTTGACAATAGGACAGCTACCTTCCCTAAATGAACCACCAGCTTGGTCCCCCACCACGGGGGGGTGGGGGGTGGGGGGAGGGGAAGAAAGAAAAAAAAAGAAAAGAAACCCTATGGCATAAATAAATAAATAAATAAATTTATGTCTAGCTTCACTTGGTTTTAATAATAACTTGCTTTTTTTTTTGGGTTTTTCGAGACAGGGTTTCTCTGAATATCTCTGGCTGTCCTGGACTCGCTTTGTAGACCAGGCTGGCCTCGAACTCACAAAGATCCGCCTGCCTCTGCCTCCCAAGTGCTGGGATTAAAGGCGTGCGCCACCACCGCCCGGCTTAATAACTTGCTTTTATCTGACTTCTATTTTATTTTGGGTATTTTTGTTTTGTTTTTAGTTTTGGGTTTTTTTTGTTTGTTTGTCATTTGGCTTTGGTGTGTGTGTGTGTGTGTGTGTGTGTGTGTGTGTGTGTGTCAGAGCTTAAATTGCTCTCCACCTCCTTTTTTGAGACAGGATCTCTAAATGAACCTTAAAGTAGCCAGGTCATCTAGAGAAGCAGGCCAGCAAGTCACAGGGATGTTCTTGTCTCTGCCCCAGGGTTACAGATGAGCACCGTTGCATGGCACATGGACAGAGGATGCGATGGGAAGCAAGTGGATCCTGGGAGAAAGAGCTCTCCCCTCCATGGCACGCCCACGACACATCATTTAAGAGAAGGAGCCTTCTAGGACACCTCTACCCCAACTTCTATGTCCCAGAGAAGTTCTATGCTTCCCCCCAGAATTTGTTCAAATCCCTATATGGACTAAGTTGGATTTTGGAGAACATTTTGAATAGAGAGAGACTGAGAGGGGAAGAAGAGTTTGGGTCCAGTTAACTCTGGACTTTGGGATTGAGATTGTTCTAATATGGCATCTGCCATGTGGCTTTGCTTCCTTGAGGTAAACAAGACAGACCCAGAGATATTTCTGGGCAAAATTGTCAAAAGCCCAAGAAATCCATGGGGATCTCAGAATCAGAGTACAAGAAAGGTTACCAACCCATCCCAGATGCACCCCTGGGTAATGTGAAGACACATAGAATATCCATGCCATGATTTCCTAGAGTCTATTTTTCAGCCATGTAAAGTTCCCCCAGTGTCCTTGCTCCTAAGTGTCCCACATTCTGAAGCTACCCAGAAGACAATTCCTAGAGCCTTATTTTAGTTTTTCTATCTCCAGCCAGAAGAAAAAAGCGCTTGCCCAACCAGCCCAGTTCATTCTTAGACACTTCTTCAATACTAACAGACATTTCCAGAATGACCTACACCTTACCAGAATCTGAACTAGTTTGTTCACATGCTTCTCAGCCTCTGGTCTCTCTCAGAATGAGGAAGGGAAGTGGTTGCCCTGCCTAGCCCATTCTACAGCCTCAAAGGTGGATGAGAAAGAACGGAGTCTGCTGTCTCCATGTGATTCCCACTCAACTCTCATTCTTTCTCTCGCTATCTCATTCCTACCCATTCATCTTTCATTAAGGAATTATTTCCTGTTGCTCCCCCTCTTCTATGACTAACACTTTAACACAGTGTATGGGCAGTACTTGTCCTTCTATCAATCCCCAGAGTTAACAGACACAGTGTGGTCATGAAAATGTGAGAAACCTGAATTTGGGTCCCAGCTTCACCTGGCATGTCATCTATTTCTTCTAAACCTCACAACTGAGACACTGACCTAAGCCAAACCCAGCAATCAGAGTTCTGGTTTTGTTCCTGGAGAACTATGTCAAGAAGGTCTAAGTTTGTGCCTGAGCTCCCTGGGACTGAGAATGATGCTCTGTTTGGGCTGTCTGATATGGACACGGAGTAGAAGACGGGTCTCTCTAGAGGCCCATTGCAGGCTTCTAGGAATACGGGACTCATCAAAATATCTGAATCCTCTTTATTATTCACCTACAAAGCAGAGTCTTCAGGAGGTCACTACTTAGGCCCAAGTTCTGACCTCACTATCAGGGAGAGGAACACATCTGTCCAAGCCTTGGATGCCCTTCAACACCTCAGCACTAGAAGATGGAAGATATAAAGTCATAGATTCTCTTATACTCTAATTTCTAATTTTCTATTGAACCCAGTGTTCTGCAATGACTGCCCTTCCTTTCCATGAAGACCCAGGACATCCTGACAATTTTCATCACTTGGTCAGTTTCTTTTGCCCCCTTACACAGTGACTGGAACTTGAATATCCCTTAATGTCTCTTTTTCCCTTCCTACTTCTCAACTGGCCCTATCCCCTTTCTCATCTAATTCTCAAATCATAGGTAAGACAGGAGTCCTCTTTCCCTACTACATCATCCAGATGCCATTCCCCAGCCCTCTTGCAAATGTTGCCTATATTAGTCTATTTCATTGCTATAAAATGAAACATCCAAGGCTGGATACTTTATAAAGAAAAAGAGGTTGTTAAACTCACATTTTGGAGGCTGAAAGCCAGATCAAGCAATCTCATTTGTTTGGCTTCTGGACAAAGTCCCCTTGACTGTATTACCACATAACAAAGCCATATACAGAAAAAAGCCAAACACATAATACAGTCTTTCTATATAACAATCCATTAGTCCATTTTTTTGCATGAACTGATCAGGATCTCAAGAGAACTGCATTAATCCACCTGAGCCTAGCATCTTCTAGAACCAAACCACATTCCAGTGGGCTCCACCTCTTAAAGAGTCTCCAGTCTCCCAATAGCACACATAGAGAGTACAGTGCTGAGCACACAAATCTTTGGGGACACATGAAAACCATAGCACTGCCCCCAGTACCACATTCTCCTCTCCTTCTGCCTGTCTTCTGCCAGCTTCCCACAGTTGCTCCCCAAAATGAAGGAAGCTATAAGCTCCCTTTCCATCCCAACACTGTCCCTGTTCTCAGAAATTCTCTGAATGCTTCTTCTCACCAACTTTTGGTTACCCCTAGGTTCCTTTTCATTTTAAACTGTTTCAGAGTACATGTAACACAAGACACGAATAGCAAAAACATGCACATCTGAACCATTGTTAGTGCATGTTTCAGTTGCATTAGGCATCATACATCATCTATCTATCCCTGGAGCATTTTATCTTGCACAACTGACACACTGCACTCATTAACCAGTAATTCCCCACTGCTTCTCCCTCCAGGTCTGAAACCACCATTCTACTTTCTATTCCTGTAAGTTCAACTACTCTAAGAACTTTGTATGAATGTTCACCTTTTTGTGATTAGCTAGTTCCACTTGGTGTAATATTGCCAGAGTTCATTCATGCTGTAGCATGTGTGTGGATTTCCTTTCTCAGATTCAACTTCACATTCACTGTGAATATTTCCTCGAGATTTATGACCCTGCTCTCTGACCACATTCAAAGCTCACTTGCCTCATGGGGGAGGGGATCCCTCACATTCATCGGGTGTTGATTGTGTCTCCTTGGCATCATCCTAGCCCCAAGCATTCCATATTTTGTAAAATGAAGTGCCTCTTGTCATCTAATCAAAGGCACTACAATTTCACCTAATTTCTAAGACAAACCAGTCACCAGAAAGTTTAGGACCAGTTGTGGTTTACCATCGTTTCCCAGAGTTGGGAGAGGTTTCCCTCCCAAGAATTGTGATGACTCACACATTACACACAACCAATGACTGGTGGGTAGGTAGGAAGGTAGGTAAGTAGGTAGGTAGGTGGGTAGGTAGGTCTGTGGGTGGGAAATCATAGCTCTTTCCTTGAATTGAGCTCCTGACAACTGATATGCTCTCAGAGTACAACTGTCACTGGTGGTGAGGATGTGGGAGGGATGTTTTACTCAGGAATGGAATAAAAGCCCACACAAGATTACAAAGTGTCAAGGAAACTTTACTCAAAAGCAAGGCAAGCCTGACAGTGGTGGCTCACACCTTTAATCCCAGCATTTGGGAGGTAGAGACAGTCGAATCTCTGAGAGTTCAAGGCCAGCCTGGCTTACAGAGTGAGTCCAGAAGAGCCAAGGCTACACAGAGAAACCCTGTCTGGTGGGGCCGGAGACACATGACCAGCCTTGAGTTTTCCGGCTCTCCTGGGAATGAAGGGAGGGGGGAACTGACCCCTGACCTAAGTCCCCTAGCCCGACTTTCCCCCTATATCAAGAAGGTCCTTGGTTTGCTTTGGTATCTATTGCTAGAAAAGTCAGAGAAGAAAGTGAAGAAAAGAGAGCATCAAAGGCTCAAGGAATTGTTGCTCTCGTTTCAAAACATGGTTCTTGTAATCACCCCATCACCAAGCCTCCAGAATCCCTTTCAGGGACAGTGACGGATGATCCCAGGAAGAAGGAGTCACCTCCAGGCATTGCACATGCTCCCCCCCCACCCCGGCACAACCAAGGAGAACACTCGAGTGGCGCAGAGGACAGCCTGCCAGTAGCACAGGAAGAAGAATAAGGCCCACCTGTCTTTCTTATCCACCAAATAGAGCAGAACCTGGAGGATTCTGGCTTTGGCTGAAGAAAACTGGCTGGAGTCAGCTTCGGCTGCTCTTTCAGCCACAAGCATCCACCCGCCTTGGAAACCACCAATTCCTTCCTGAGTGGTTAGGGCTGCTCTCGGTTTCCCTGTTATTCCTCAGGCTTACAGGACCAAGATAAGCAGAAGCCTCATTCTGGATCCTCTGGAGGAATCTGTAATGCCCTTAGAATGAAGAGTGAGAACTTGGTCCCCACCCCTCTTAAACATTCCAGACATGGGAACAGTGGTGTTTAAGTGGCACCCTCTTTAGGGCATTTGAACTGGGCTTCATTGACTCTCCATATTGTCCTCCGCAACAGTGCCAAGAATTATGGTATGAGAAGTCTCAAAGTAACAGACCAAATTAAAATCTCATTATCTTCATGGGTTATGACCAGAAGAGCAGAACAATCTATACACAGAGAACAAAATAAATCTTTAAAATATGTGACAAATGTTCCTTCCTGCCCGGGACATAACAGTTTCCAAGGTTGGCTCAGACAGAGGTCCCACCCAAGTCACTGTTGCTGAGACTGATAGTCTTTGGAACTTGGGCAACACCCACACCCGGTCATGGTGCTTCCCTTTAATGTTACGGTTTGCTGGAGTGCCATGCATTCCAGGAAGCCAAACTCACTTTCATAAAGGGAAGAATCAGCTCAGAGGAGCCAGGGTGTGGTTATCAAAGTTTAACACCTCACCAGCTCAGGCAGCCAATGGCCAGGGCAAGTCAGTCTTGCTGGGCAAGGGCCTACAGGCGGAATTAAATACAGGTTGCAGGTTTTATTTTTCACTAATGAGGCCTATCCCTTCAGAGTAGTAAGGAATCTCAGAGAATCGTCTCCATGCTACACTTTCTCAACAACTGTAAATAGAAAAACTCAGACTTCCATCTTTAATACTAAGTAGGGTGTAGTAGAAGTTTGGATTTATTTTGAACACATGTTATGTTGAATTAATATGTAAAAGTTGTGGGAGTGCCTCTGGAAAACAATCTCATAAAAGGGGCATAGGAAATCAGCCTAAAGACTTGCTCCTGTCAGGAACACCTGGGAGCACATGTGGTCCTGGCCAACACCTGTACCCAGGGAGGAGGGCATAAGGCTGACCAATGAGAAAACAGCCTGATGCATAATTAAGAGACAGTGATATAAATGAAGGTCCAGCAACTCGAAAAGTGGGGCTTTTTGCTTGGCATTGCTTCTCAATGCAGGCTCACTTTGAAAGCTGCTAGCTGTTGAGACTTGCTGAAGATTGTGGTCTAGGTGGGTGGAACCCAGATTGGACTGAGGCTAGGGGAAGCCTAGTTCTGGAGCCGTAAAAGCTTCGGCTCCAAGAGATGTGGACAGCAGCCCTGCCAGCCCCATGGGGGTTCAGCGGCGCCTGCAGACGGAAGAGGCAGTGACCCAAGCTGAGGTGCACAAACAGCTAGTGCTGAGGCCACGGACACAGAGCCCTGCCAAAGGTCTTGACCAACTGCCAACATTGAAGCTGTGCACATGGAAAAGGCCCAACCCAGAGGAGAGGCGCACCAGAGGCTATGATTAGACAAGCAGATGGTGACAAGACCATGGCCTCAGGTGGGACCAACCTCTGGGTTGGGCCTTTTCCATGTTCACAGCTTCAATGTTGGCAGTGAAGCTGGGGCGGGCAGAAGAGGCATGGTACAAGACCTGCACAAAGAAGGCTCATAAGAACCAGGAGGGCTAAGGAGAGCAGTGGCAGGTGGGCCACATTGGCCGGCAGACAGTGGTGGTGCTAAGAACTGGGCAGAGGCTGCCTAGCAATGCCAGAGCCAAGTGACCACTGGGCGACTGATGGTTTCGGTGTTCCTGCAGACAGACTGCTAACCAGTTGCCCTCAAAGGACCTGCCCCTGAGGACATCTTGATTTGGATATCCTTTCTAAAGTGTTAGGGTTGGGTGGTTGGTTGGTAGGTGTCTATAGATATTAATAGTTTAAATTTTCTGGAGGAATACAGAGCAGAGAGATAAGAAAGTAGACTAAACCATACCAACAGACTGGACAAGGCCAGGACTATGTTTGAAAGAGGGGTGAATAAAGGATAGAGAATAGAGAAAGAATAATGAGAGTAGCAAGAGCAGAGGATACAGAGAATGGCTGGGTTATAAGAAGGATGAGTAGCTGGAGGGAGGGAAGCCTGTGAGCTGGAGAGTTTAGGGGAGAGGGGGAGATAAAGGGCTATGATGTTAGCATAGACTTTGAAACGTGTAACAGGTACTCGTGAATAGGGACTGAAGGAGCCCGGAAGCTCCCAAACTTGAGAGCAGCTGTGACCTCCAAACCTGCCACAGCCATGGCCACTACCATCACCACCAGCAGAATCATCATCATCACTAAGTACCCCTCCAGGGCAGGGACTGTGCTGAGCAGTGAATATACATGATCTCTTTGATTTTTTTTTTTTTTGGTGTTATAAAGTAATTTAATTTTGTTATTGTATTATGTCAGAGCTAAGTAAATAGTGAAGAAAAACTAAAGGTTATTTTCCTTTAAAACTGTTCACATAGATAGGTAAATATAAAAAATATATGCTTATTAGTTTTTTTCTTGGACTGACTGAAATAAACCTGTGTTTTTCTTTTGTTATATTTGTTCAAAGCAATTAATTACTTAATTTACCACTTTGAAACCTATTTTTTTAATTTACAATGTCTTTTTTTTAAATACTTTATTTTTTTTTCTTCAAGTTACATCTCTCACAAACCCCTCCCTATTCCCCCTTCCTATCCCGCCCTTCCACCCTCTTCCCCCCAGAAGTTTCCCCTTTCAGTCCAACAGATGGTTCCTTCTCTTTTAACAGTAAGTATTATACAAAACAACAGATATAAATATGCCACATTTATGAGAGTTAAATGGCCCAGTATACCTTCCCAATGTCCAGTTTATACATATTTGGCCCCTGACTTTAACATTCTACTATCTAACCATCTCCATGAGTTTAAAGGTCTATATCTGACTCAACATTCATACTAACTTGCAACACACTTTTAAGAGTATCTTCTTAGATCTATAACACCCTCTTGATTCCTAAACAACTCAGCATTTAACTATGAGACTCTAGCTGTCTATTCTTCAACCACCTCAGAGACCTGAGAGGGATAAATATATCTGCTTATATAGGAAGTGCAGGGCCTACAGCTTCCAAAACTAAGAAAGGACATACCAATGACTGCCTGGACAGTTCCCATTTTCTCTCCATACATTCCTGCATCAGTCTTCAGCCTTTGGGTCCTGTTTCTCTGACAGACATTTGTTGTAGAGCAGGGATTATGAAGGACTTACCTACCCTGTCTTGGCAGAGTTAGGCTGTCGACTTCCCTGCTACCAAGTTTTGTCCTTTTTGGACAGCAGTCTGTCTGCAGTTGGTGCAAGGGGTTTTTTCATGCCAAGAGATAGGCTTGCCACTAATTCAACCATCTTACAGTGGAGGTTCTTCGAAGCTTATCTTCTACTTGGAGTAGAATAGGGGGTGCTGTCAGGCGCTGATATGTCTCGATATCAAAAAAAAAAGAAAATCTTAATTTAAGATAACATCTTTGAATGCCATATTCTGCAAATCTCTTGGGGTTTTTGAAGATGCCCTATCCATCTCTTGTATTTAGATAAGCAAGTGTTGCTTGTCTCTTAGGAACTTGATTACTGGGTAGTTTAGAGAATATCTGTGATAGACTGTCATAGTAGCTAACAAAGTGACATGTTTGCATGACTAGGAGTTTGTTTTACTTAACTATCCTAGACCGTTTTAGACGGTTGGTATCAAGAGGCCAGAGCTTCACATTTTATTTTTAAGTATCTCTAGGTATGATACCATTAGGAAGCGTTACCTTTAATTTTGTATCAATATACAAAGATCTATTCAATTGTGGTTAAATATACTCTTAATTATGTATCAATATACAAAGATCAATGCCTATGTAGCCCAATACAATCTTAATATTACGTCCATATACAAGGGTCAATACCATTGTGGCCAGCTATAATCTTAATTTTGTATCAATATACAAAGATCAATACCGATGTAATCCAATACAATCTTATTTTTGCACAATAAACAATGGTCAATACCACTTTAGCCAAATAAACTACTAATTTTGTATCAATATACAAAGGTATAAGGGCATATTCAATAATCTGCCCCTTCTTCTTGGACCTTCCTGTGCTATGTCTATATCTCCTTTTTCTCAAGCCTATGCACTCCTACATAGGAGAGGAAGAAGGATACAGAAAAGGAAAAGTAGGAATACCCTGGGTCTAACCTCCAAAACCCATTAAACAGGACCATTTATCAGCTTGTAATCTCTTCCCCTAAATATCGGAGTTTTCAGTTATCCTTCAAATAACCAAAAAGAAGGGCAGAGAAACACCTTCCCCACCCTCTGGGCATGGGACGTCACTCTCTTAAAGTGACTTCCTGCTGATTTGGGTCATAGTAGACCTGTTTGGGGCCCGAACCTAAATGGAAAAAATGGTTAAAAATGTTAGTACAATCCTTTTATGTTCAGTCCTTCTGTTCTCAGCTGTTTAGATGACCTAAGGGGTTTGTAGGCAGAAGCTGATCTTGCAGGCTTCACTGAGGTTCCGGCCGGGGCATTGTGTAGAGCTGAACGGTCCCAGCGACATTGGATTGCCATGGTGGTTGCAGGCCCCCGATGGAGACAGCTATTGAGGAAGTCTGCCAGGCAGAATCAACTGGGTCACTCGTCCTCCTTGGTGCCTGATTCTGCTCTCTGCTGAGGTTTCCGCTGTCCAGCCGTCCCCGGGCTCCCCTAATGGACGCTTCGATTCTCCTGGAAAGATAAGAACAGAGCCCTGCCCCACATGATCTCTTTGATAAAGAGTTTTACAAAACAAAGTGAATGAGAGAGAGAGTAACCATCCAAGAGACATGAAACAGCCAGGGTTTAAGTGTACACTTGTAGGCCAGGGATGTAGCTCAGTAAGTAGAGTGCTTACCAGGTATACATGAAGTCCATGAGTCCATCCCTAGTACTGCATAAAACCAAGCATGGTGGCACGTGCTTGTAATCCTAGAACTCAGGAGGTACAGTCTGATGGATCAGAAGATCAAGGCCATCTTCAGTTACATATCAAACCCAAGGCTAGTCAATTCCAGTTGGCTATTATGGGGACCACCTCACCAATCCTGGGGTGACAGAGTGACTGCTGGGTTTCTTGGGTTTCAGTAGAAAGCAAGCTATTCACTCACCAGGATATTTGGTGACTTGTCTGGTGATGGAGAAACAATGCCCATCCCTCATTCACTCTGTTCCTCAGTTCTGTCATCTTGGGAACCTTCTCTTCATCAGGAGAAACCATGAGTACTGCCCCTGAACTAGCACCTTCTCTTATTCCTGGAACATCTTCCCTTATTTTAACATTTTCTGTTCCCTCCAGAACAGAATGTTCAACTGTCCCTGAGATAGGGCTGGCATGTTAGAAAATATTGTAAAATATTTCCAAGGGCCTGTCTCCTCTCTACCCAGCCCATTCCATTATTTATTCTGTATCTGTGTGGTGCTTAACACTAGTAAAGTGGAGGCACAAAAATAAGTATAAGACATGAAACAGGCCCTTCACACCTGCCATCTTGCATGGGCAATAGCCACTTTCTAACAATGGAAACCTCTGTCAGGCTGCAGCAGTCTCATGCAGTTATGAAGACCAAGTCAGTAAGCTGAGAATCAAGGAACATAACAAATGGAAACAACATCAATGTTCAGCTGGTAAACTAACTCTAAACATTTGATACCATTCTTTTTAATTATTAAACCCTTATTTATTAATAAATACACTTAATTACTATTCCTACAAATTCCTACAACCCCTATGAATTCCTACAACCCCGATAAATGCCTACGACCCCTAAGACCTAACCACTAAACCTATTGATAACTATTACAACTATTTTTCTAAGGATATAGTCTCTGGGGCAGGTCCTCAGTTGTCAGGAACACAGTCTCTGGGGCAGACTCTTTAACGCACTTAGCAGTCCTTTTTCTGGAATATCTCAGATGCAGGTTCGTCAGAGTAAATTGGCTGTCGAAGTCTCACCTTAAATAAGGCTTGAGGCTTTCTTCTCTCTGGGAGACCTCAGCGTCTGTATGCCAACTTATTTCCTTCGTATCAGCAACTCTGCCACTCTGCCTCAGTCTTTAAAGCTGGCCACAATTCCATTCAGGCCGCTGTTGGGACAGGTCAAACCCCTCTAGGCAAAAGCTGAGCCACAGGGTTTAGTCCTTGGCCTTTCGCTGTCTTGCTGAGGCTTTCTCTGCTCACCAGCTTCCTTCTGCCTCAGGGAGATCTGGCCATTGGTCTACCAGCACTTTCTCCAGCAGGACTCTCGGAGCTCTCTCATATGGGGGCCCTTAGCACGCAGCTCTCTGGGCTCATCCACTTGTCCTTAAATAGGATGCTCCTTGTTCCACCTGCTTCAGCTTAATTTGGGCTCTGCCCCTTTAACAGTTGAAAACAATGCCAGGTCATAAATTCTTTACTTGTTTCACCTGGCTTCAACCTTGTTTTTCAGTCCAAAGAGACTCCCCTCATTTCATGTGACTTCATCCATAAGCTGATAAGCTAATTGCTCACAGCGAAGTTGATCTTCATTCCCCAAGTTAAGAGACTGTATCAGAAACCTAGATATTCACTAAATCTAACTTATATTAATCTATCAACCCCTACAAAACATTACTTGTTTGTTTTCAGGCTTCAAAACATAAAAAAAGTCCCCATTACTCCAGGTGGAAACATACTGAAGTACAAGCCCAAACTGTATCCTGACAACATGACATCCAAAAGGAAAAAAAAAAAAAAAGAAAAGAAAAAGGTCCTCTCCCTATCCAACGTCACAGAATGAATGACAGAATAGGACTCCAATAAACCCTGCTTATTCTGCTTGCCTGGCCCTCGGGAAAAGCCGCTGCTTTGATCAGCCCAAGGAATGTACCGGGTTGTGAGTTCCTGAAAACCCCTGAGATGATGATGTAGGAAGGCAATGGGTTCCATGGGTCACATGCCTACATCAGCCCCCCAAGTGGCACACACAAATGCCCAGGAAAACAAAACCCAAAAGCCCAACCTTCTGTCGACAGGTGTCCTATGGTGGCTCACAGATACAGACAGAACCTCCATGATCTGGGAGTTGAGAGAGATGAATTTGCAATCCAACTCAGCCATTTTAGGGCCACTCAGATGCCACTTGCTCTCTTGGACACTTGTTTTTCACTTGTAAAGTTAAAGTACTTCCACCTTGTCCAGTTCCCAGGGTTTTCTAATGAAAGCTATTTTTTCTAATGAATGTTTTAAAATAAGAGTGTGTTGGGGAACTAGATAATAAATGGATAACCTTCAAATGGCACCACCAGCTGTCCTTGCTTATGTACCATTGCTTTTCAGCCCATTTTCCTGGTCCCTCCATCTGGCCATTAAAGGTGAGAAACCCTGCAAAGTTTAACCCAAGACTGTTTATCCTTCTTAACCTATTTCTCTCCCAAGATGAGCTCATACAATTCTGAAGCTTCAGTTCCCACCTGTACATGGTTCACAAATGGATGTCTGCAGCCCCCCACTTTCAGATCTGTACATCCAAGGACTAAATTTAAGCAGTGACTTTAATCACATTCCCAGAATTGAACTGAAGACCTTCCCTGATCCTTCTACCTCAAAGTTTGCTGCCAGCACTTCACCAGACATACAAGTAAACCTCAGAGCATTCCTAATTGTGGCTAGAATGAGAAGGGCCCCCACATGCTCAAAGGTTTGAATACTTGATTCCCCAGTTGGTGGAACTGTTTGGGAAGGATCAGGAGGTGTGGCCTTGTTGGGGAGGTGTGTCACTGGGGGTGTGCTTTGAGGTTTCAAAAGACTAATGCCAATCCCAGTGCTCTCTTCTTTTTGCCTTGTGGTTGTGGATCAAGATGTGAGTGCTCATCTGTGCCTTTGCTCCGCCCTCTGAAACCATAATGCTTTCTTTTTTAAGTTTCTTGATCATGGCATGTTTTCACAGAGACAGAAAAAGTAACTAAGACACTCATTCTTCCTGTTGTCTCCTAACCCAAATCCATTCTATCACCATTCCATCCCAACTATCTCCAAAACCTTCACTCTTTATGTTTCCACAGCCACCACTACAGCCCAAGTCATTACCACCTCCTGCCTGGATTATGACAGCAGCTCCAGGAAGAAATCCTGCAGTGAATAACTGTGTGGCAAGAGAGTAGGGGAAAGGTGAGGACACAATTAGTTTATTATAGAAACTGGAGGCAGAGAAAGACTGGAACCCAAGCACCTACATACACATACACATGAGCTACATGTAACAAGATAGAGTATGTACCCCCCAAAAGGATATGTTATGCAAATGATCCAAAAGCTTGTGCATGCTGAGATATAAAGATCACAAACCTTTTAGAGCCTTAGCCATTGAGCTTCTGGCATTTTTCCTAGTTGTAGCCCACCTCCCCTCTTGGGATTGTGTTATTTTCTAATAAACTGTCTTTTCTGTCACTTAATGTGACCCTTTCCAAATTCTTCTTCCCAGACACAGGAACCTGAAAAATCCCAGTGTGACTACCAGACCCCCACATATCCCTATAATGATTGATAAGCCATAAAATCTACACATCTAATTTCTTAAAACTTTCTACTAATTCCAGGAGGCCTAACAAAGCTTGGAATGTATTTCATTTATTTCTTCCTTAACAAGCAGACTTTTCTCCACGCCAATAGATTCCTTCCTGCCTCCCTCCATTCCCTTCCCAGGGCAAGTAGAAAGGTGGGCAAGTGCCCACAGTGGAAGGGATGGCAGTGACCCAGTGAGTTGGGTCCCACCCCTTCTGCCTCATTGCATGGCTTACTGGCCACATGGTGAGGCAAGGATTTGGAATGGAATATGTCGAGAATATCCTCCCCAATCCTGTTGAAACTATGGGAGGATATACATATTGCTACACCCAACATACACACACACACACACACACAAACATACACTTCAGGGCAACCCATTACATCCCAGTGTAGCAGTTGCACCAGCCAAATATGGTGATGCCCACATGGAGGATGCCATCCAAAGATGGCAGCACCCATGCAGAGGCTCATCCCCAACCCTTTTGGGGCCAAAATCTGGTGGAGAATGGAATTCATAATCTGAGGATCCCTGCCTCCATGGGCCTAGATGCCTAAAAGAGGGACATTGGCGGTGGGGCAGCCTGATGGGCACCTGGGCTGGGATGGTGAGCTGGGAAATGTGAGCTGGGTGATGGGGGTTTGCACTTCCTAGCAGGCATAGTTGATTCTGTTTCACACTTCCTGACTGCCACCATGTGTGACTACACTGTTTCCTTCTGATTTCTCATGTCGTGACTGCTCCCAAACCCTTCTTGCTCCTTTTCTGTAGACAGTCCTATCCCTGAAGATATGAATTTAGCCTCAACAGGTATTCAGATGTGCCTGGAGGTGTGACATCCTAGATGATAATACTTTGCAGAAGAAAATGGGGCCACCCCCAAAATAAATTTTTAAAAATCACAATTGCAACCACTTAGGACAGGAATCTTTAATGTTTGACAAAATAAAATCTGAATGCATTTGTTTATACATTTAGGGTGATTCTCTACTGTGAAGTCTTCATGCTTACTTAGGGTTGAACTACAACTGAATGCTCTGCCACACTCATTATGGTGGCAAGGCTTCTCTCCAGTGTGGGTGCTCTGGCACTCAGTGATTTGGGTGCATCTACTGAAGACTTTCCAGCACTCTTGGCATTTGAACGGTTTCTGTCCAGTATGAGCTCACTGATGCTAAGAAAGGGGTGAACTTTCGCTGAAGGTTCCTCACAAGCTTTCCAGCTACAAGGTTTCTCCTCAGTGTGGCCTTTTTTCCTGTTTTGTAAGAATCAAGCTCTGACAGGAGGTTTTACCACTTTCATTACATTTGTAGGGTTGTTCTACAAATGAGTTCTGTGGTGTCAAATCACTGCTGATTGGTCACTAAAGGCTTTTCCACAGCCATTACAAATAGAAGGCTTTCTATTCTATCCAATGTGAATTCTCTGATGTGGGTAGAGGTGTGGCCTCTGACTGAGGACCTTGTCACATTCACTACACTCAGGGTTTCTCTCCTGAGTGAACAAATTGGTGGACAACACAGAACTGTGACTGACGGTTTTCCTGCATTCACAGCATTCACAGGGCTTCTTTCCAATGTGACCCAACCGGTGTTCAGTATGGGATGAGTTGTGACCAAGGCTTTACCACATGGGTTGCATTTATAATGCTTCTCTCCAGTATGAATCTGTTGGTGCTGGATGAAGTCCATTATCTGACTAAAGGTCTTCCCACAATCACTGCATTCATATGGCTTCTCTCTAGCATGGATACTATAATGTACTACACAGGAAGAGCCATTACTGAAAGCTTTTTCTGTTCACTATACTCATAGTGAACAGAAAAAGTCCTTCATTTTGGACTCTCTGCTGATGAGTGAGGGATGTATTCTGAACTATGGTTCTTTTATTGAGATTATTCTTTCTCATTGTGAATATTTTTGTATTTGGTGAAGTATGAGTTCCAGCTACAGACTTTTTTACGTTCATAAGACTTCTTTCTAAAGCCAGTTTTCTGATGCTGAGTGCAGTGGCCACTAAGGGCTTCTCATGATTATGTTCCAAATTTTTCTCTCTAAAATGAACTATAGCAGTGGTTCTCTACTTGAGGGTCAAGACCACTGGAAAATATATTTTTGATGGTCTTAGGAACTCCAACCATAAATTTATTTCATTGCTACTTCATAACTGTAATTTTGCTACTAAGCAGTGTTTCAGTTCCTAATATTAAATGTTAGCTGAATAGTTATTAAATATTTTATCACATTCATTACAGTGAATAACTTTTTCATTTTTATTATCTTTATCTTTTTTAGCATCCCTTGCTCATAGGACAGAGTTGGATTTCACACCAACATGTCTGCTAAATCCGGGATCTGTGGTTTAATGTGTGCTACAGAAGGTCTTTCTTACAAACAATGATAGCTGTTTCCAAACCAAACAAGGAATCCAAGAGATTCTGGAAACAAGCTATCATATCCCCAGGCCCTGAGACATTGGAGGTCCCTGCATCAGCCTTTGCCTCTTTCTCCATATCTGTCCTTCATATGATTTTTTTCCAGACAGTGCCTTCTTTGGTTTTGACTCCCTAGTCTCCAAGTCTGTAGAGAAAAAAGTGGATATGTTTCCTGTGCCAGGAAGAAATCACTGACATGGAGAGGAGATAATGCTTTCCATATTATTAATCACAAAAACAAGCCATTCAAAAGATCAGTTATTTAATACCTTTTATGGGGCAGGCACTGTGTTATATGTTAAGATTAAATGATAAAATGGATACACTTACTCTTTTGAAATCTATAGCCTATTGGAGAACATAGGTATTAATCATATAATTTCTACATGATAAACCTATAAAGGTGCTGGGGAGATCCCAACCAATGAATGAACAGACAGTGTGTAGGAATGACAGTTGTTTCTACCCTCTGAACCACTAAAGATTTTCCTGGCTTTTAAGATCCACTGCCCTCCTCCCTTATTTTAACTTTCCCACAGCTGAGGGCATGCTTTAGAAATCGTTTCTTCTCTCCTACCGGCATAGTCTCCCAAAAGCTCATCTTGATTAGTCTTAAGGTTGCCACCCAAGCCACTTGTAATTATTTTCCCCTGTTACCTTGAACACTGTACATTTTCCAGAGATTTCCTTGAGCTTCCTAACATGCATACACACACACAAGGTTTAAGAAGAGTAAACATTCAAGAGACTGGAAAAATATTAAGGTGGACAGGGGACCAGGCCTATAAACACTAATACATCTTTATTACATAAACCATACGTGACGCACTATCTTAGAGTTTCGATTGCTGCTGTGAAACACCATGACCAAAAAGCAAGTTGGGGAGAAAAGGGTTTGTTTATTTAGTTTGTTTGTTTGTTTGGCTTACACTTCCACACCACTGTTCATCATCAAAGAAAGTCAGGACAGCAACTCAAACAGAACAGGAACCTGGAGGCAGGAGCTGATGCAGAGGCCATGGAGAAATGCTGTTTATTAGCTTATTCAGACTGCTTTCTTGTAGAACCCAGGACCACCAACCCAGTGATGGAACCACCTACAATGGGCTGGGCCCTCCCCTATCAATCACTAATTAAGAAAATGCCTTACAACCAGGCATTGTGACACATGCCTTTAATCTCAGCACTTGGGAGGCAGAGACAGGCAGATCTCTGTGAGTTTGAGACCAGCCTGGGCTACAAAGTGAGTCCAGCACAGCCAGAGCTACACAGAGAAACCCTGTCTCTTGAAGAAGGAGGAGTAGGAGGAAATCAAGCAAGCAAGCAATGGAAGTCAAGTAGATAACAGACATATTAGAAAGAGACTAACCCAAAATGAAGGAACAATCTATAATATTGTCAAATGAACATTTTTTTCAAGACTCTTTATTTGGCCACTGAGCATGAAACACTCCTTCCTGCATTTGCCTCTACCTGGGAGATGATCTTGGGTTTATGAAATGAAAATCCTACTCAAGGGAAAGAAACATGTGATAGCAAGTTCCAAAGATAAATCACCAACTATTCACCCTCAGCCCCACAGTGTGCCTCAATGGACTGGAACTGAAATAGCCCAGGCTGGCTGACCAGAGAGCACTAGGGATTCATTTGTTTCTAACTCCATGTATTAGGATTTTTTTTTTTTTTGATGTGGGTTTGGGGGATGGAATTCAGGTCCTTCTGTCTGTAAGATGAGCACCTTACCGACTGAGCTATCTCCAAGCCCCTAAAATATAAAATTCTATATTCAAAGTTTTATATTCTAGACTTTTAAAATAACTTTACACTTTCTTTTTCTAGTCAGTAATACTATCAGTAAACCAAGTTTATCTGTTAATTAGTGTTTGTTGAGAGGCAACAAAATTCCAGGCACTATTTTTGGACCCAGGAAAATGCAGTTTTTTCTTTTCATTGTGATTTCTTTGTATTTGCAGAGAATCTGTGATGTGAAATATGATGTGGATGTGAACTTCAATTAAGAAAATTCCTCCCTAAGATCAGGGCTGTAGGAAGGATAGTAAGGCATTTTCTTAATTGGTGATTGATGGAGGAGGGCCCAGCCCATTGTGGATGGTTCCATACCTGGGCTGGTGGTCCGGGATTCTACAAGAAAGCTGGCTGAGCAAGCCAAGAAAAAGATTCAGCTTCTTCTTCTTCTTCTTCTTCTTCTTCTTCTTCTTCTTCTCCTCCTCCTCCTCCTCCTCCTCCTCCTCCTCCTCCCCCTCCCCCTCCTCCTCCTCCTTCTTCCTCTTTTTCTCCTCCTCCTCCTCCTTCTTCCTCTTTTTCTCCTCCTCCTCCTCCTTCTTCCTCTTTTTCTCCTCCTCCTCCTCCTCCTCCTCCTCCTCCTCCTCCTCCTTCGACAAGGTCTTCCTCATAGCTCTGTCTGGCCTGGAACTCACAGAGATCCACCTGCCTCTGCCTCCCCAAGTGCAAGGATTAAATGCACCATCACACCCAGCCTAAAGCAACTCAGACTTGTCACTTCTGTAGCTGTCTGGTCACTTGTTAACTCTGTTCTCTGTGCCCTGCTGTCAAGGAGTGAGGTGTGAGCAGGTTCTCATGGAATGCTGTCAAAAATGATCTACTTCTAAGCACGTGGAGAGGATTCAGGTCCTTGTGGGTGGCAGAACTGAGGGCAACACATTCTTTTTTTTTTTAATCTTTTTTATTTTAAAGATGTATTTGTTTATTATGTATACAGAGTTCTGTCTGCATGTAAGCCTGCAGGCCAGAAGAGGACACCAGATATCATTATAGATGGTTATGAGCCACCATGTGGTTGCTGGGAATTGAACTCAGGACCTTTGGAAGAGCAGTCAGTGCTCTTAAACTCTGAGCCATTTCTCCAGCCGGGCAACACATTCTTCCTGGCCGTTGGCAGGATGCCATCTTCAGTTCCCTTCAATATGGATCTTCCCAACATTACCATGTATTTCATCAATGATAGCAAAGGAGAAATCTCCTGGCATTGGATTCTTCTGTCATCATTTTATTTGTTGTTGTGGTTGTTCTCATCTTTGTTTTTTAATCATCTTATTTATTTTTCTAACATCCTTCACTTACTACATTATCCTGACAGAACTAAAAGCTATGTTCATTCACAATGCTGTTCCTGCAGTTCACAACGGCAACTGGCTTCATGCTAACATCATGATTTTGATTCATCCCTGTGGGAGGAAAAACAATTCTTAATGAAGTTTGTTTCTGAAGACACCACAAGCTCAAACAACCATCCCAGATGTTCACTCTGCTCTGAAGTTCAGTTGCTTTGGAGTGGAAGATTTTTGTTTTGTTTTGTTTTGTTTTGTTTTGTTTTGGTTGGTTGGTTGGTTTGGTTTTTGGTTTTTTGTGACAGGGTTTCTCTGTGTAACAACCCTGGCTGTCCTGGACTCACTTTGTAAACCAAGCTAGCCCTGAACTCACAGAGATCCACCTGCCTCTGCCTCCCGAAGGCATACACCACCACGCCTGGTGGAATGAAAGGATTCTGAGAATAGGAATATAATGGCAACCAAACCACTTCCTTTAGATTCTGTGTGTCCTGAAGAATCCTGTTCCAAAATGCCACTCAATCACTATTTCATTTAACATTCCAGGTTGAGTTCAGGAGTAAAAGGAACCTCCAGCGTTAGGTCCCTACTCAATCTCCCATCCACTCAGCCCTCCCCCACATGGTTCTCAGCAGCAGACGATCTTTTATAGTTTTCAGCAATAGAGCAATGCAGCAGAGCTAGTTGCCACTTTCCAGTGAAGGACAAGAAATTTAATAAGTTACATTGTATTGTTAATGTATAGTATATTGAGTATAGTCACTTTGTCACACAAGAGGAAAAGAGAACATGGTAGATGTGACCAGAGTCACCTGGTCACTACCCATAGGAAAACTTCAGGATGATGTGTTCAGTATTCTAGAGTCCAGGGAGTCGGACCTCTCGTCATAATCATCCATGGAGTGCTTCGTCACAATTGTCACCCATACATGGCTTGTCGAGATCAGATCTGTAGTGCTCAAGGGGAGGACTGGCAAGCTCCAATAGATGGCGGTGGAGTTACTGGGCAAAGAACCTGCATATTGGGATCTCAGCTGGTATTGCAGTGGCGGCATCGTGGTGAAATTGAAGGGCAAAAAAAGGTTTCAACTGGCTTCTTGCCTGATTATCAACGCCAACAGATGCAAGTGATTGGGAGAGACAGTAAGTACTTCAGGAGTGTGGCTGGTGGCAGGACCAGAGAAAGCTGGCCATTCAGTCCACTGTCAGGCTGCATCAGACTGGGAGCCCTGAGGCTTTTGTCACGCTCCCTGTTGAACTAAACCACTAAGTCCCTGGGAATGCCAGGAGCAGACTGTGCCATGGGGAGGCCTGTCACCTGCCATATGTACAAGAAGATGGTAGGAACTTGAGGTCCTTTGGGAGCACTGCTCTCTCCGCTTCTGCACTGGCTTCTGGACCAGAGGAGCCAAACTCAGGGGTATTCATTCACAGGGTCACTCAGTAAAGGACCCTGCAGCCCTTCAGAATGAGCATCAACATCGTAGGCCTCTGGTCAGTGGGAGAGTTAACACTTCAAGCTGGGGCCTCTTGGCTCTCAAGCTGATGGGCAGAGATGGCCCAGTGGGGGCTCTCATCAGGTAGCAACTCTGCTCCATGTGGTACTTGGGGCTGTTGGAGCAGCTCTCTGGATTACCCAACACTCTAATTTTCCCGCTCAGTGTACCTCACCCATTGACGCTGTCTTATTATTTGCATTAAGTAATGCAAACAAAAACTTACACACCACCATGTATATTAAGCCAATTAAGAGCATAAGGAGTACTTTATTTTCATCCAGCAACTAAGAGTAAGCTAATACCTCTTGGTGCAGAAACTCAGGAAGATACATTGGTTTTAAAGTTAAAAAGACCACCCAGAACATAATTATGTCAATCCTGAATGAGGGTCAGGGTAACCTTGCAATATTTGTTTTGGCAGAACATATTTATTTTAGATATGACATGATAATTGATTTATACCTTTTTCAGTTATTTTAGATTATGTTTACCTTGTACAAACAATTATTTGGGTTAACAGTCTGGACCACAGTCAGAATCACATCCCAAATTGTTGCCAAGACTGTCAGGGCTGTTGGGGGAGTAGGGTAGAGTGTTGAGACCTGTCTAAGCAGACACAAAAATGGAGTCATTACACAAAATAGAGCCAAGACAAGATGGTGTTTCCTTTGTCACTCTGTTCCTTCATTTCTTTTTATTTACTTTCAAACCCTTGGTTTTGGCTAAAGAGTAAATACTGGGACCTGATGATAACTGGCTTAACCGAGGCAATCTTTGTTGTATAAATTTTAAAAGGCAATTTATTACACTGGGCCTCACAGCAAGTCCTATACAAAGGAAGAGAATGAGGCCAGCCAGAGCAGTGAGGAGGGTGGTAAGCCATGGCTTCCACTCAGTCTGTGGTACCAGGAATTATTTGACTCATGCTGTTTTCTATCGAGGCTATCTCTAATCTTTTGTAAAGTCTTTTTCATAACTCCTGATTTGTTAGCATAGAAGCAACAAGACTCAAACAGAAACCCACTCCATCCTTACCCCCCACACACATTCTGGGCATGAAGAGCAAGTCTAAACCTTCCTAGTTTGGTTTTTGGTTTTGGTTTTTCCAGACAGGATCTCTGTATGTAGCCCTGGCTGTCCTCAAACACACTATGTAGACCAGGCTAGCCTTGAACTCAGAGATCTGCCTGCCTCTGCCTCCCTGCCAGGTTTTTCAATGTCCTCAGCCCCTACCGATTACAGGGTCCTTCTGGGTGGCATACTCTGGTTCCTACCCTAAACCTCTCCAGTCTGGAAGCTGGACTACCCTTCTCCTAGATGCCCTTCCCTATATAATCCAGCCTTTTGTTTATTTGGTCCTTTTTTTTTTTTTTTTTAGTCTACCCTTTACTCTCCTATCTGCCCCCTCCCCTCTCTCCTCACATGGGCCAGCTCAGGGTCATGTTCACTCTGCAATCTCCCAGATGTCACTGTCTCTGGCTATCCTCTCCCTTTTATCTACAACAAACTTACTCCTCCACCATACCTAGGAGCAGTCATGTCTTCCCTTTTTTATTTATTTTTTCATTCATGTGCCACCACACCTGGCTCTTGCTGGTTTGGGAGGACTACTTCTGCAAAGACTCTACTTGGGCATAGAGTGTATCAGTAGAAAACCAGAGATGTCTAATGTCTGCATCCATCTGCTGACTCCTCTGGTTAGGACCAGAGTATGTAAGGCAGAGGTTACTGCTACCCTTACCCCACCAACACTGGGACAAGGAATGGAGTGGTCCTCCATGCCTGTAGTGGGATTTTCTGAAGGGGAAAAAAAGACAGCCCCTGTTGAAAAAAAATGGCTAATTAAATTGTTTACCCAGTATTTATATTATCTTTAATTGGTTCAGCGGTGTTAATCCTTAACCCACCATTATAAATGATACACACAGACACTGGGTGGATTTTAACAAGCCTAAGCCTGAGTTGTATAATCCTAGCCCATCTTAGCTAGCTCATAATTCTATTACACAAATATAACCCCATATATACATACATCCCTTTGGACTATTATTCTCCACGCTAAGCTGATGTTCCAGGCCACATGGAAGGATCTTCTTTAATCTACCCCATGGCGTGTCTTCCTTGTTTACTCCTGGCTTTTTCTCCGGCGACCTCTTCCCAAGATGCTCTGTATCTCTCTAAAAAGTCTGCGAACCTTAGCCCTGCCTACCTCTGTCTTTGCCCAATCTCCAGGCCTCAGCATTTATTTAACCAATCAGAGTAAATTAAGTAACAGACAGCAAACAGGACCAATTAACATTTAGAATGCTTAACACCACCCCATCAGACCCCTTCTGGTCTTGAATACTCATGCACTTGGAGAAAAACATGTACAACCATTCATAAAACTAGATTATCAAATACGGTTTGTTCTGAAGTCATACAACAGTGAGGCCAGTGGTGCAGGCAATCCAAGTTCCTATGGGAGCAAAATAAGCTTCTGGTCCAAAAGTAACCATGAAATTTGTACAAGTGACAACAAAGGGGGACCTGCTAGAAGGTAACATGGGGTGATAAGACAGGGCATTTACAGTCACATCCCCCAGTGTAACCATCCCCCCAATGGTTTCCAGGTACAGACAGGCAGAGCAGTTGGAGGTCACAGATACAAGACTCTCTGCTCCTTGACATAGTGAGGAGGCCAGGTCTTTAAACAGATCCAGCAATCTTGAACCATTTCAGGCTGAATGTATTTTAGGGCGTGGTGGTCAGTCACTGTAGGAGTACAATTAGGAGTGGAGTTAGTATAGCTCCAGGGATTGGTAAATATGGGTCTACAGTTGCAGGGGTTTTAGGCTTCCATTGGACAGGAGAGGTGGGAAGGCAACTGGAGGCTTATCCAGGTGTGATATCTGGGCATGGCGGAGGTGGGGAGGTAAGGAATTGTCTACTTGTATGGTAAGACATCATCCATTGGCTAATTGCCCCCCAGAAGAGGTCTCCTACAATGTAAGGTGTTGTCACTGTCAGATCCTGGCCTAAAGTGAGTGTGCCAGCTTCTCCTCCTAGTGTAAAGTTTTATGTTATGGCTTTCAAGTAGGATGGCTACTCTGAGGCCATCAGATCCAAACACTTGGACAGAAATGCTATGGGCCTCTCACCAAGGTGCCTGGATCTGAGTTAAATGCTTTGTGCAATGCCCTGAGTCTCATGAATAAAAAGGTGAGACAATTTAGCTGATATTTGGTAGAATGAAGGTTGGTGTTAGGGTTAGGGCATGATTTAGTTCTTTAAAACACAGCTCCTCTGCCTCTGTCCTGTTTAAACTAGTTTAAAGGTCTCCTGTGACAGAATAAAGAGGTCAGGCTATTGGGGCAAACCCTGGAATCCAGAGCCTGCAGTATCCTACTGCCTTCAGAAATTCTTGTACCAGCTACTTAGTTTGATATGTGGGGAGCCGAAGGATGGCTCCCTTCTGGGTGGCACCAAGAGTTCACCTACCTTGCATGAGCTTGTATCCAGACAGAAGACTTCTGCCTGGGCCTTCTTCACAGCGACTTGATATCCTAATGTCTGCAGCAACTGGAGCAGGTTTCTCTCAAACAAATGGCTGTATTAGTTGTCCCCTGAAAGAGATCATTGACATATTAGAGAGAGTGGAGTCAGGGTGGGACACTCTGAACCCTACCAAATCTTTCTGTAATGCTTCCCCCAAGGAACATGGGGGAAATGTTAAACCCTTTGAAGCAGTTGTGTCCAGGTTAACTGGTATATCTCACTGGACATTGGATATGTCCCTTCAAAGGTAAATATCATGGGGCTGGCTTGCCAGCACCCAGGGGAATGGAAAAGAAAATATCCTTAAGGTCCAGGACCATACAGACCTGGTGATCTGGCAGGAGGAGATTGTGAAAAGTTTATGAGTTTGGAATAGCACAATGAATTATCTCAGTCTGCTTATTTACCTCCCAGCAATCCTAGACTGGTGGATAACCTGAGGGCCCTCCCCAGCTTAGGAACCAGGAAAGGCATATTCCAGGCTGACTAGCACAAGGGGGAAGACGTTTGCTTCCAACAGACTCGTGCCATGTGGAGCAGTTCCTAGTCTAGTCTTTTGGTTCATGGGATATTGCAAGACCCTTATAGATATGGCTGTAGTCAAGAGACTTACCACAGTGAGTGGGTGGTGTGCCACCAAACCCAGAGGATTTGTCTCATCTCATACCTTAGGAAACTCTCATTGTGGGTCCTCAGGATCCATGTTTGCTCTGCTGTGGAATCTGGAAGAACTAAGGGATATTCTTCAGACAGAGGGGCAGTTAAGCTGGTAGGCAGGCACAAAGGAAATTCTAGTCTCCTGGGGAGTAGAGGTGATGGTTGTACTTAAATTTTAAAGCATTTTCCCTGCCCAGAAAGGAGAAGGGACAATCTATGACCACTACAGAGAAGTATCCCTTGTTTGCAGCCCAGGCTGTTCTTTCAGGTGTGGGGTTGTTAGTCCCTATCTGTGCCAGTGGCTCCCCAAACTGGCTTCTTTATGTTCTTAAATGGGCCCATTGGAGTTTTTAAAAACAGAAGCTTCAGCCCCAGTGTCTACCAAGAACTTAACTGGGTAGCCTCCTATTGATTCTGTGACCTAGGGCTCTTGGACAAGGCCTAAGAGAGGAGAGCCCCAGCTCCTTCATTCTGATTTGTTGTCCAGCTTCCTTGTGGTCAGGACAGTCAGTGCTTTCTTGGGTCTGAGACAGCTCAGACATTCACTCCTCCAGTGTCCCTTTTCCTTAATATATGCACATGGATTTCTTTCCCAGGCAGGCTTCACCATTCTCCCATTTTTTTTTTTTTTTGTTTTGGGAGATCTCTTCTCTGGGTGTAAGCAATTGGGGGCTCAGGGTGAGCTGGAATGCAGGCACATTGATTTCTATATGTGACTTGATCAGTGACCATGGCAACTTATTTTTGTTCCTTAGTATCTCAGTTATTGAAAATCCTTTGGGCCACCTCTATAAGCTGTTCATTCCAGCTAGATCTGCCAGTTTTAATAGCTTTCTGCAGCTATCAGGAGCAAAGGCCAAATTTAATGCCCTCATGTTTTCTGGAGCTAGTGGGTCAAAATGTATGTAAATTTGGAAGCATTCCTGTAATCCCTCGAGGATTAAGTTTTTTTTTAATAATTTATTTTTTATTTCTTCAAGTTACATCTCAATCACAATCCCCTCCCTACTCCCCCTCCAGTCCCACCCTTCCACCCTCCTCCCCCTCAGCCCCA
>CAJQZJ010032004.1:7053562-7091373 GCA_907164525.1 Lophiomys imhausi | reverse complement strand
TCTTTCTTTCTTTCTTTCTTTCTTTCTTTCTTTCTTTCTTTCTTTCTACCTTTTTTCTTTTCTTTTCATTTGAAGCAGGGCCTCACTATGTAGCCTAAGCTGTCCTGGGATGCAGACCATATCATATCCTTGGCTGCCCTCAGATTCATAGTCCTCTCTTCTTAGCTTTCCAAGTGCTGGGACTATATGCATGAATTACAGGTGATGCTCAGTTCAGTGAAGGAATTTTTCAGTAGCAGAAATCAATCTCTGAATTTTTTGGAACTAGCCATTAAAGTATACTCTTCAAAAAAGAAAAATCATATCATCTTGGGCTGCCCTTTCTTCTTTCTTTTTTTTTCAAATTAAATTTCTTTTTGAATTTTATTTTTAACTGATTCACAATAACTGTGCATACTTATGGAATTCAGTGTGGTTTTTAGATACATGTATGTAGTGTATAATAACCAAATAAGAGCAATTAACATGTCTGTCACCTAAAATATTTATTTGTGGTAAGAAAACTTCAAATCCTGTCTTCCAACTGTTTTGAAATAAGCAATAAGCCTGCTCTTTCTTTCTTTCTTTTTTTTTTTGTTGTTAGTAGTTTCATTTTAATTCTCACCCCAGTCTTGCCACAACAGACTATTTGATAAACTATTTTAGAATTCTGCTTTAGATTAATGGAACATTTGTGAGTCTGTTGTTTCCAGGAGATATTTTTTTTTTGACACAGGGGACTCATAAATGCTGAGAATACAGGTGTGTGCCACCTTGTCCGGTTGAGTTTGGTGCTGGGGATTGAACCTTTGTGCATTCTATGCAAAGCACTCTACTAAACACCTTCAGCCTTTCTTTATTTAAAAAGTTACTTTACATTTGTTTTTTGATTGTGTGTGTGTGTGTGTGTGTGTGTGTGTGTGTGTGTGTGTTTGTGAGAGAGAGAGAGAGAGAGAGAGAGAGAGAGAGAGAGAGAGAACCATGGCACTTATGTGGAGATCAGAGGACAACTTGTGAGCCATTGCTTTCTTTTTATTTTTGAGACAGAGTTTTGTTCTTAGCCCAGATGACTTGAATTTATGACCTTCACACCCTAGTCTTGCCACAAAGCCAGGGATTAAACTGTGTGCCACCAAGCTTGATTGTTCTTAAGAAAAAAGAAATCAAAACTATCCTCATCTCTACCATTCTCTCCAGTTTCCCAAAGATTAAATGTCCTGAAATGTAATTTGATTAGGCCAAAATCTCCAAGCTCGTATAAAAAGAGCCATTTAGCTACCTGTCTACCTGGCTTAAACTTTTATTTTCCTTACATCTTTTGCCCATTAGTTTTCAGGGTCAAGATTCCTTTTGATATAATAGATCAAAGCAAAATTAAGAGTCTCACATATTTGCTTGTTTTCTGTCATTGTCCCAAGCGATGGACATATCAATTTTCATTTTCTTTGAAAAGTAAAAATGAGCTATAGCAAACAAAAACTAAGAAAAGGAAAAAGAGAATGAACAAAAGACTGCTTTTGTATTTGTTGCAAGCTGTGGACTCTCCTCAAGCTTGTGGAAGTGTATGACAGCTGTTTGTAGTCTATTGTTCTCTGTCTCCCCATTGTGTGGACTTACCTAAAAAACAAAGCAAAAAAGCAAACAGGACCGCAGCAGGGACTCACTTTGATGCAGTTAGATGTAATTTTAGTCACTGCCTGACTTATTCTTAAAAATATTTTTTGTTATATTTTTTCATTGTGTGTGTATGTGTGTATGTGTGCGTATACTTTCTGGAAGATAATAGACCCAAAGTCAAGTGCTTTTTGTCTAGTCACTTTTGGGTGGAAGGGGAAAGGCAAAGTCTTAGGCATACACTCAGCCTTTAAAAAAGTTAGCACTAATGTGTCCACGACAACAGAGTCCTCAAGACCCAAACATGTCCAGTCAGGCCCCACCACCCCAGATCACTGCATTGGGTGTCAAGTTTCCAGAGAACAGAGAAATAGGAATCAACTATTTAAGACAATAAAAGAGTAATCATGTCTGCTTCTAATCTAACATTTTTCTTGGCCTCTCCAGTGACTGAGTTCTGTGATGTGTTGGTCACTCATCTCCCAGGCTGTTTTCTGTCTCTATAGTAATGGCCTCTACTCAGAGCCTACACCGCATTAGCCTGGAGACTGGAGAAAGGGAAGGTGCAGGAGTTTCCTGCTTTAGACAGACCCTTCTGTTTTGGTACTAATGCTCCCATCTGTAGCACTCATGCATCTGGGTGTCAGGGCAGGTGACCCTTGCAGGGAGGGTCACTGTGCCATGTGCACCTGAAATCCACATGCACAGCACAGTCTATGCAGCTTGCAGAGAGCTAGCCACTTTGGCTGTGTGGGCATGCTCACTTTTTATCTCTAGTTTTGATTTGCTAGGAAATTGTGTTCAGAAGATCCCACTGTGTTCCAGAAAGAGCATACACCAGAAAAGAAGAGTGAAAATAGGTCATTTACAAATCCTGAGGTTAGTATCGCGGTGCTTGGTCTATGCAACGTTAAATTCCTTTTCCCCAAATCAATAATTTAAGCAGCGATGTTGATGACTACCTAAAAAACAAGTCATGTGTATATGCACAAATTCATCCTTCTTGTCTCACAATAAAATGTTCTTATATGCTCATGTGCAGAACATTTGTCCCCAGATACTGCTGTTACCTTGGGAGGCAGTGGCAACTTTAGGAGGTGGGAGTCTAGCTAGAGGAATAATCATGGGGCACCCCCTTGAAAGGCATACCTGTCTGTCTTAGTTACTTTTCTATTGCTGTGATAAGACACCATGACCAGTCTTACAAGAGAAAAAGTTTAATTGCACTTATGGTTCCAGAGAGTTAGAGATTATGGTGAGGAGTGAAGATATAGTGGCAGACTGCTGGAACAGCAGCTGAAAGCTCACTTATCAATCCACAAGCAGGAGACAAGAGACAGAGGCACACTGTCTTTTGAAACCTCAAAGCCTGACCCCAGTGACACACCTCCTCCAATAAGGCTCCAACAAAACCACATCTCCTCCAATAAGGCCACACCTCCTAATCCTTACCAAACAGTTCCACTGACTGGGAACCAAGTATTCAAATGTGAGCCTGTGGGGGCATTCTCATTGAAATCACCACACTGTCCATGGCCTCTTCCTTTCTCTCTGACTGCTGGCTTCCAGGAGGAAAACAATTTTCCCCTCACAGTCTTTCATCATGGTGTCCTTCTTCACTGTGGCTCAGAAGCAATGGGGACGGCTGACCATGCACTAAAGCCTTTGAAGTCATGAACTACAACAGCCTTCCCCCATTAAGCCATTTCTCACTGGTATTTGGTTGCAAGAATGAAAAAGTTCAACAAAGTTTCAGATGAAAATAAAAAACTTCCAGGTGTGGTGTTGCATCCCGATACTCAGAAGCCAAAGGCATGTGGATTTCTGTAAGTTCAAGGCCAGCCTAGTCTGTGTAGTGAGTTCTAGACCCTCCAGAGTTACATAGTGAGACCCTGTCTCAAAAATATTCACCAAGTAGTCACAGCTAAACTTTAACCCTTTGTAGACCTCAGAGGCCTTTAGCAATAGGATCTCACTCTAGGCTTTTCAAGTAGGTCTATGTTCTCAAGAAGTTTACATAAAGCCAGGTGTTTCAGTGCACAATTTTAATCCCAGCACTTGGGAGGCAGAGGCAGGCGGATCTCTGTGGATTCAAGGCCAGCTTGGTCTACAGAGAGAGTTCCAGTACAGCCAGGGATACAGAGAAACCCTGTCTTGAAAAGCAAAAAACAAAAGACAAACAAAAGAAGTTTACATAAAACCTTACCATCCTTCCTTCAGACCCATCTTTCCATTCTCTCTTCTTCACTGTTTCCTATTCAATCAAAAGTGTAAGTTTGATGTGAAGTTTTGTTTTCCAACTGGACAACCCAGGCTTAGTGTTTTGCTTGCAAGGTGATGCCCCTGGCATGGTGTAGCTAAATGTTTCCCTGAAACTCCAACTTGGTGTTGGAAATGTGGGCAGGGTCTGGAGGCTGCGAAAAGACAGGTAGACTAGGAGACAGGGATTGGCTTAGGGGTCCCTCGAACAGATGTTTACTCAGAGCCAGAGTCCTACTCTCTTTTGACCAGCTTTCTGGGAGTTAGTTTCTGCAGAAAGGTCTCTTTGAGCTACTTCCTGCTGATTAGGGTGGATTCTTTGGGGGTCATACCAGTCTCATTAGAAGTCCAACAAACCAGGAGACAGCAGCAGGAAGAACAAGCAGCAGTTTGGGGGAGCACTAGCAGCCAGGAGAGCAGCAACCTCTTCTTCCTTGTAGCCCTTTCTCTTCTTTGTAGAACTTTCTTCTACTTCTTTGTAGACCCTTTTCTCTTACTTTCTCTTACTGTTGAGCCTCTTTACTCTTACTTCTTTGTAAAGCCCATTCTCTTTTACTTCTTTGAGGAGCTCCTTCTCTCTTTTCTCTTTTTAGCCCCCTTCTCCTCAGAGCTCTGGCTTTTCCCCTCCTTTGTAGAGCCCCCTTTTCCTCAGGGCTCTGCAGAAACTAAGGGTGTATTGGACTCCCCACATGAGGACAGATCTCTCAACCGCTGTCCATTCCCATAATACTGCCCTCCTGAACAGAGAACTAGTGCTATAAACAGCACCAACAGCATCCAGACACCCACCACAAAAGCTTCTTGACCTCTGGTCACTCCTCCAGCATGAGCGGGAACTGTTAGTGAAGTCAATCAACCAGACTCTCGGAGGCTCTGGGTCCATCTCTGTCTTCAAGTACACCTTTGTTGAGGTTCTGATGAGGTCTTCAGGTGTCCCCCCTAATAGATTGGTTTGAAAAGTAATGCCAAGTAGAAAGGAGTTCGGCATTTTTTAAAGTAATATTTTTGAATACTGTTTCTCATTTCTTCTCTTACCCAAGTCCTGGCAGTCCTGAGACATAGATACTACCTTTTTCCTGTCACAAAAATGGAAGACAAAATGTCTCAAAGATCAGAGAGGCTACATAATTTGCACCAGGTCGTTCACCACGAAATCATGATGGAGTTAAGCAATGTGTGCTCATGTCACACTGGAGTGAGTCTTACTGCTTTTTGATGTAGGTCAGTCTCACCGATTCGAATTCTAATTTACTTAAACCTTTAGAAACAAGGTACTTTCAGTTGTGGCCCTTGTGTGGATAACCCACCTCATCTTGTGTATTCATACAGTGTGCTTTGGGCCTCCCCCTTCCTAGCTGCCTCCTTTGTTGTGAGTTAGACCTCAGTGTTTTCTGCCTGATCTCCAATTTTCTCTGCTCAGAAGAGGGAGAGCTTTTAGAAATGACCTCGTTTGCTCCCAACCCCAGCTCCAGTATATGATCACCAATGTAAGCAACCCCAAGTAATCTCTATTGCTTTCCTCCAACTATCCTAGGCTTCAGAAGAGCACGTCTTTATAGTGTCATATACCAGAGTAGCAATGAAAACAATAGCAGCAGCATCAAGTGAGCCAGTTCAGCTCATCTAAACCTAGGCATCAGCTCTAACATGTCTGGTTTCCTCCTGTCGGTTCTCATAAATGGGGAAAGTGAGGCCTGCTTGGAGGAGTTGTGTAGCTTGCTCGAGACTACACAGCTAAGACATGAACCTAGTCTTGTTTAAAGGGGAAGAATTATCTTAGTGCGCTTCAGTGACTGCTGTTAGGTCCAGGGATCTCTACTCCCCATGTTTATTGTTTATTAGTTATTTCAAAAAGTTTCAAATCTATGAAAAGCTTAGCAACTAGAAGAGTGGACATTGTGTGTTGATTCACACTCATTAATTCTTAGGCTTTGGTTACATTGCTGCTGAATATTTTACAAAGCTCAGGGAGACCCTTATCTCCTTCCAGGATGTAAGGCTGAAGAGAAGTTTCCTTGAGGAGCTATATGTGCCTGTGTTTGGCTCTAATGGTCTATGTCATTACTTCTGGCAGCATTGTAAGTCATGGTTGAAGGGAAAATATCTCAGATAGCATGTAAAACATACCTTTCATGTTGTTTTTCTTTTAAAAGCTGCACACACACACTATTTCTTTGTGTGCATCTGAGTGTAGTATATACACACATACATACAACATTGATTACCTCAGATAATCCCAATAACAATACAGCAGCTCCCATTCATGGGAAGTTTTGTTCCATAGTTTCCATTACCCATCAACACTAGTCTGAATCATTATTAATACCATCACAAGAAAGGTGAGCCTGTGGTCTCAGCAGTTGGGAGGCAGAAGCAAAAGGAACACATGTTTGAGGCTAGTTTGGCCTACACAGCAAGGCCCTGTCTTCAAAATAATATTTATTTTTTATTGAAAAAATTTTTATTTTGTGAATTTCACATCATGCATCCTGTTCCCTCCCATCTCCCACTTCCCCCCAGAACTACCCTGCACCCTTGCAATATGTCCCAGCATAAAAAATAACAGCTCATTGTGGAAGCTGCAGTGTATCTCAGTGTGTCCCACAATGTTCCCCTTTTCCACACATTCTGCTTGCAAATGTTCACTATAATGACACCTTGGTCTGGTACGAGAACTCTGGTTTCTGCTACTTTGTCAGTACTGGAACCTCACTGGAACTCCTCTCAGATATGCTGTAACTGTCCTGTGACATGGAGATCCTGCAGTCCTGGGTTGTGGAACTGACCTCTTCTTGCACTCCAGCAGTTGATCCATGGGGTAGATGTTGGGGTGGGCCAACTCAAAGCCCTGGTTCTGACCTGCAATGCCCACCTGCATGGCCAGTTCTACTATGGAAAGGTGCAGGGCCTGCTCTCCTGAGTGCTGCAGTATGTGAGGGACAGGGACAGCTCTCCTGCTCTTGTGACCCCATCTGGGCCAGATCTCCTGTCGGCCAATGGTGGTGAGGGCAAAAGGGAGGGGAGAATTTTTTTTTTTAATAAAGGAAATAAGTACAGTCTTATAAAACAGTAATGTTTTGAAAGAGGCCACGTTCACATACTTAATCATATCACTGTTCTATTTCATACTTGGTTGTTGTGCTGGCCAGTTTTATGTCAACTTGACAAGCTAAAGTCATATGGGAAGAGGGACCCTCAACTCAGAAAATGCTCCCAATAGATTGGACTGTAGTGGGGGCATCTTCTTGATTGATTGATGTGGGAGGGCCCAGCCACTGTGGGCAGGTGGTCCTGTGTTCTATAAGAAAGCAAGGTGAGTCGGGCAGTTGTATTACACAACACTTGAGAGGCGAAGGTGGCAGACCTCTGAGTTTGAGGCCAGCCTGGTCTTCAGAGAGAGAGTTCCAGGACACCCAGGGCTACACAGAGAAGTCCTGTCTCAAGACATAGAAACGAGAAAACAAAAGAAAAGAAGAAGCAGGCTGAGCAGGTCATGAGGAGCAAGGCAGTAAACAGTGTTCCTCCATGGTTTCTGCAGCAGTTCCTGCCTCCAGATTTCTGCCCCAAATCCCTTTAACGCTAAACTGTGATGTGGAAGTGTGAGCAAAATAAACCCTTTCCTCTCCAAGTTGCTTTCAGTCAGGGTGTTTTAGCACAACAATAGAAATCCTAACCAAGACAGTTATTGCTGAACTGTTCTTACTTTGCCTTATTTATTAACTAAACTTTATCACTGGTATGTGTGTGCAGGAAACCACATTATTTAGGGGTTGATATTATCTTGGGCTCTTAGAATGTATCTCCATGAGTAAATGGAGCTTCCTGCAATGATAACAACGACAAAAGAACGATAATTAGCATGTAGTGAGGGCAATGTAAGTGCCGTACAGTCTTTTAGTGTTGTGTGTACAGTAGCTCACTTAGCTATCCCATCTCCTAAGTGCTATGTGCACAGTCTCCCACAGAATCCTCCCCTCCGTGAAGTAGAAACCATTACTGTTTCCACTTTCATATGAGGAAACTGAAAAAGATTAAACAACCTGCTGGTGTTCACAGAGCAAGGAGCAGCTGGGCTGGAGCCCGGGCTTCGAAGTCATATTCCAGAACTCATAGTCTTCATTACCAAGCCTTGTGACCTCCCATCTACATGGGTGGGCACGTGACTGAGCCTAGAAGTTAACTCCCAACATATCCTCGGGACAACTGAAAATTCTGCAGCAGAGAGTGGTTCCCTGCAGATTTCTGGGTAGTACTGAGTAATTAAATAACTTACATTGCTGTTAACATTTGTGCTTTTACTGTGGTGATAACAAGAGACTGAATATAATATGCAGGACACTGAAACAGCCCTGTCTAACAGCTAGAAATGCAAGAACATTACATCTACATTTATACATGACTATTAAGAGTCCTTAATATCAACAACTTAAAGTTGTGAATATTTTTTTTAAGGGACCATGTATATTTTCATTTGGTTAACAGCACAGCTGCTATAGAAATTACATGACCAGCTCTTCCAGAATATACAGCAACTGTCTCTACTTTTCAGTGCCACGTTTAGGAGATTTACGGTAAAGCTATGTTTCCAAGGAAGTCACTACAAAACGCCAGACTTCTAAGGCAGTTTCTGGGTCAGTTTTCCATCCATCGCAGAGGCTTCCGTTTTCACCAGATGTTTATTACGAAGAGGCTCCCAAAAGGGTATTTCTCTGGTTACCCTGTCCCTGTGGTGTTTGGTTGGTGTTGCTAACAGGCTAAAATGAACTTGTCATCTCAGAGTCATGGAAAATATGGAACCAAGACTCAAGCAGGCTCCCTATTTTCGTTGTGAAAAGGGACCCGATTGGGTCCCTGTGTGCCAGAAGTGTGAAACCTGTGTCTTAGCGTGGAAGATCTTTGCAACCAAAGAATGGTTCTGGAGGGTCAATGACATAGCTCAGAGGAGGTTTCTAGTCAGCATCCTGGGCCAGTTAAATAGCCTGTATTTGTTACACTATTTCCAGAATATCCTACAGAGCACCCAGGGGAAGGACTTCACCTATAATAGGTCTCGGATCAAACTCAGCAGGAAGGAGGGGAAGGAGGAGAAATTCATGAAGTCCTCCCTGAACCAGATATTAGATAAAACAGTGGACCAGAAGATGAAGGAGATCCTATACTGGTTCCGCAACAGCACCCACCGGACTAAGGCAAATTACACTCTCTTGCTGCTGCAGATGTGTGACTCAAAATTACTGCTCACTGCCGCTGATGTGATCAGAGTCCTGTTTGTGAAAGAGTGGAACAGTATCATAGGTGAGAGCAAAGGTCCCTAGAGACCAGAACACAGGCTTGCAAGTGGGCAGACAGGCTTGGGAGGGCTGGGACTGCCCAGACTGCTGGTACGGTTCTGCATCCTAACATCCAGTGGGTTACCAAAGGAGGAGGTGCTGAGTGAGACTTCATTCTAGAAAACTCTCAGCTGAGAAACACAAAAGGAAGGACAGACCTTTCAACCCTGGGGACTGCACACAGATTTCTGCTTGCTTTGGAGCCAGGAATGGCTGGCTGGTCCTGGGCTCTGACAACCACAAGCTGGAGTCATTTCTTTCTCGCACTTGGGTTTGCCTGGGCCTAGGAGGGATGTGATGAGGAGGCTGTGCTTTGTTTCGAAGCTGCCATGGGCAGAAACCAAGCCAAACAACAAAACGTAGAGCTTAAAAAAATTTCATCTTACCATGTTTCTTGCTTAAGCGTGAAACCAAATCTTGATGTTTTAGAGCCAAATGTGGCTAAAAGCCCCAAATTGCCAGAGTACTAGTTTATAAGCAGTAGTTTGCACCTGAGTCTCCAACAGGGTTTAATAAAACATAAGCCCAGCAGCTGGTCTGAGATGGTGTCAAGCTGTTTGTTTCTGGCTATGCAGCCATTGCTGGACCTTGCTTGGAACCCTTTTGGTCCTGGGTTCCAAGACATGAAAGTCTTGGAAGCCTCTGAGTGACTGGTCCTAGGAAGCAAAAGAAACCAGAAGAGAGGCCAGTCTCAAAATACGAAGGGTCAGGAGCAGAGAAGAGAAGATTTAGACAGTGGTGGGAGAAGGGTGGGAAGGGTGGTTCCTCGGGTTGGGGGGGGGGGGATTTTGGAGTTTGAGCTCTTGAAGGAGGGTAATTCCTGTCCTCAAAGGATATTTGAGTTGTGGTCATATTTATAAACTAATGGGCCCTCTTCCCCCTTTACAAATAGGGTCTGCTTTTCTCGGCTGGCCTAGAAACTTAAGATCTTTTTTCCTCAGTCTTCCAAGCACTGGGATTACATGTACCACCATACTTGACTTCCAAAGCTGATGACCTAGGATGGTCATCAATTAGATCCTTACACAAGAAAGTATTCTTAAAATAAAAAAGTATTTATTTTTATTTTGTGGTTTTACCTACAGGTATGGCTGTGCCTTATGTGAATGTCTGATGCCTCTGGAGACCCAAATGAGAGAGTCCGATCCCCTAGAACTAGAGTTATAAACTGTTGTGAACTGCCATGTGGGTGTTAGGGATCAAACATGCATCATCTGCAAGAACAACCAGCGCCCTTAGCAGCTGAGCCATCTCTCCAGACCCTCTCTTTGTATCTTTGGTGTCAAGGATATAAAGAATGAGGCAGTTGTGGAAAAGCAAGAGAATCCAAGTGCATTAAAACTAAGTTAGATTAACGTGCTGCTCCCTAAATTCATAATAAAGAAACCAAAGCCTGGGGAATCTGAGCCTTGGGACGTGTCATTCAGCATGGCAGCAGAAGCCAGCATCTGCCCAACACCTTCCATTTCTCTGTGCTCTACTGTGCAACATGCTTGCCACTTCCAAAGTTCTCTTTCTATGTCTCCATCTCATTCTCTAGGAATTGGTTATTTACCTTGCGGTTGTATAGGCCTAGTTATAGATTGTGGCAAATTTCTTTGTAGGAGAGCATCTCTCTTAAAACATTGAAAGTCCTGGGACTGGAGAGATGGTTCAGCAGTTAAGGGAAGGCTCTGCTTCACAGGTGTCTCACAACCTCCGGCTCCAGGGACCGGACACCTTCTTCTGAACTCCAAGGGCATCTGCACTTGAGGACACATATCTCCACATTGACACATAATTAAAAATAGTAAAAAAATAAACAAATATTTTTTAAAAGTAAAGATTCCTAATCTGATACAAGGGCAGTTCTACCTTGAGGGAAGTCAGCAAGAGCTTCAGAGGGTGGCCCTTCCTGCAGCTTCTTCTGAGGTTGCAGAGCTCTGTCTCCTTACGCACAGAACACCAACAAAATCTGCAGCATGGATTTGCTGGCAGAGCCTCAGTGGAGGTTTTCTGAGATTTTTTTTTTTATTGGAAGTTTTTTTTTTTTTTTAAGAATTTGTTTATTTTATATGAGTGCTCTATCTGCATGTACACCTGCAGCCAGAAGAGGGCATCAGATCACATTGTGGATGGTTGTGAGCCACCATGTGGTTGCTGGGAATTGAACTCAGGACCTTTGGAAGAGCACTAGCCAGTGCTCTTAACCGCTGAGCCATCTCTCCAGCCCCGAGATTTTTTTTTTTTAAATGGAAACTCAGAGGCTTTGAAAAATACAGCAAGCCTCTCTTTTCTTTTGCATGCATGTTTCTCTCTATAGATCTGTCGGGGAGGGGTGTGGAGAAGGGTCATTGATTCCAGGACCCCCAATATCCGTAGATGCTTAAGTTCTTTTTAATATAAATTAATCTGATATTTGCACAGAACCTATGTGACCTCCCAGGAATGTTAAATTGCCTCTGGCTCACTTATAAAACTGATTACAGACTTGATGCTGTGGCGGCTGCTACATTGTACTGTTCAGGGACTAGTCACAAAGCCCCAGGCATGTCTGCTGCAAATGAGGGTTTCTTATTTTTTTTTTTTTTTTTTTTTTTGGTTTTTCGAGACAGGGTTTCTCTGAATATCTCTGGCTGTCCTGGACTCGCTTTGTAGACCAGGCTGGCCTCGAACTCACAAAGATCCGCCTGCCTCTGCCTCCCAAGTGCTGGGATTAAAGGCGTGCGCCACCACCGCCCGGCTTCTTATTTTTATTTTTATTTTCAATTTGGGGTTGATTGGCTCTGAGACGTTCAGGACACTGACTATATGTTTAAACAAAACGAGGACAAGGTAAGACCTTTTCTCTCTCCTCCATTTTCCTCCGCATGTCTACTTCAATAGCAAACTTGTTTGGTCTTTGTTCTTCAGGCGCCCGTCACGACTCTACTGACATAATGTTTTTTCCCGAGAAAATCTACAACCCCACATCTGATACCTCATATATCTATTGGGCAGCTAGACCCAAACCCATGTCCTTTCCAATGTCCAGACCTTCAGGCAATAAAATTGATACCCCAAATGTGAGCAGAGACCCACCTGCTACTGGTAAGTCAGGCTCACCAAGAGATCCGACATTGGGTAAGATGACTTAGATGATGACACACCCTACAGCCTTTTTTTTTTTTTTTAATTTTTTGGTGGGTCTTTTGTGACTTGAAGGCATCCTATGCCAATAGTCTGACTTGGGATTTCTTTTTTACTTTTTAGTGGTTATTTGGTAGTAAAAGCTTTTGTTGTTGTTTTTTGAGTCAATCTGATTAAGTGTATTGGTTGGCCTTGAACTCATGAGGCTCTTTGACTCACTCTCCTATCACAAACACAGACATGTGACACAGTGACATCAGTTTTACTTATGATGACGTTTTCAGGATGTGACCTCATGTGACGTCAAAGAGCTTCTGTGGATGAACTTGGGAGAGCTCAATGGCATTGGAGGCACTGGCGAAGCCAGAGGAGCTGGGGAGGTCACATGTTAGAAACTAAATTTCATTTGGCATTATCATTTTTCCCCCTCCTTTGATTCTCAAAGCTGTTAAGGGGAGAAGGATAAAAACTAGTCAGCATTACCACTGATGCCATGCTTTCACCTCCATTGTGTCTGTAAGATACTCCTGAAAATAGAGACCAGAATAGAGCTTCCTTGGTTCTCCCCCCACCTCTATCCTAGGCCAGTGTACCCTCTGTCTCCAGACCTCTTGCATGGTACATGGTGGCCCTCTAGAGTTCAGCCCAGTGGTTTTTTTTTGAAGCAGTGGACAGGTTTTATAAGGGAAAGTAATGTACAAGGTGAATGAAAAAAAGAAATAAAAAAGGAAGGGCATGACCGCTCTTAGGTATGGTGGAGGAGAAGGTTTATTGTAGATATGAGGGAGGGCATAGTCAGAGGCAGAGACATCTTGGAGAGTCCAGAATGAACATGACCCTGAGCCGGGCCATGTGAGGAGAAGGAAAAGAAGAGAAGATCTGTTGACAAATGGAAATCCTGGACCAAGAGACTGGTATATCCAAAATGCCTGAGTTATACAGGGGTCAGAGGAGCTGGGGGACAGGAAAGTCCAACTCAGTACCTGGACTGGAGAGATCAGGGTAGGGGGTGGGGTTTGCCAGTCAGAAGGACCCTGTAACAGGTACACTGAGGGATCCTGGGAGAAGCTGGTGGCCAGAGTCTGATTTGATATGTTAATGGACACCTCAGTTAGCCATGTGTCCCAGGTTTGAGACCTAAAAGTGCAGAATGTGGTTCTCCACCTGAAGATCTTCCCAAGCTGGTCTTTGAAGGGAGGCACATGTACTCATGGGTCACTTGTCCAGGTTGGTCTGGAATCTATGTAGCTGACTCTGGGCTTGAACTTGTGGCTCTTGCCTCTCAAGTGGTGGAGTACATATATGCAACAGCACACCCAGCTAGGGATGCCTTTTGTGAAATGCAGTCACTTGATTCTATCATATGTGAACATCATAAAGTGTACACGTAAACCTGGATGGTCCAGACTACTGTAGAACCCAGGATAGGTCATACATGCTGTCCATCATTGTCTGAAACATTGTGTGATTCATGACAGTCTATGAAATAAGCATGAGAAATACAAAATACCTCTTAAATGAAAATGTCCAATTTAAAAGGTTCATAGAATAGCATAATGGCTAGTTACATGACCATCATCTTGCTTCAACAATGACCAATGTTTTAGCAGTCTTAGTATTTTTTTTGCTGCTGGTGACTGAAACGAGGACCTCATAGTTGCTGGTAAGTGCTTTTCACCCATAGCTAAACTGTGAACCCTGAAGCCTTCTGTTTCTGCTTTCCCAGTGCTAGGATTACAGGTGTGTACCACTGCACTGGGCTTTTAAATTGGTGCTTGGGATGAAAACCCAGCATGCCCAGCTAGGTTGTATTTGTATAGCAAGCACTTTATGGACTGAACTCTCGACCTGCCCCTCACTGGAGCATTTCACAGGAAATTCAGGATAACATGCCATTTTGGTCTCTGATACAATAAACATCTAGAGCTGAAAAGTGCCTGTATATTTGAATCAGGAGCTTCTACTTCAGGTGGGAAAGAGATTGATTAGAAGATTCAGTGGCTTAGGAGTGGACATGGAGATTTATTTGGGGGCAAGTTTTGCAGGGGGTTTGTTCAGGTACTAGACTTAACTACAGACTCAACTATCTACCTTCCTCTGACTTTTCTCTAGAGGAAAAAGGGAAGAATTCGCTACAGTGTATTTCTGAGATGAATAAACAGATTTCTGGAAAAGCAGGCATATCCAAGCTGGGAGGTGATCCGTGCAAACTGCTGCTGAACCTGGATCATGTCCGATTCCTGTCTTCTGGGTTCAGCAAATATCGGGACTTTATACGTGACCTGCCCCTCCACCTCTCCAAGTACTTTCTAAGTATGCTGGATAAATGAGGGGATTTGTCAGAGACCTCCCATCCGGGCCTAGCTCTGGGGGTTTCTGGGTCCATCTTCTTTCTTTTTCTCCCAGGAATGCTGGATAAGAACAGTCTGAACAGGTGTGCCTTTGTGAGCCAGCACTGGGCCTGTCTGACCCACCAGGTCAAGACAGACCAGTCCATGAACTCCTTCATTCAGAACCAGATAACCCTCCTGCAGGTACTTCCGGTCTGAAAGGGGTGTGTCTGGAGGCCACCTGTGTTCTCATACTAAGGTCAAACCTTTGTGTGTGCCTGGTAGACTCCAAAAATGACTTCGTAGCCATGTTTGCAGCCACTCCCCTGTGTTATGGCCTCCCTGTGGTTCAACATCTATTCTTCCATTGTAATTGTACCCTGCAGGGATAAATATAGAAACCTTTCAGGTAGGCCAGGAAGGAAGATGGTTCCATGGGTGAAGGTGGCGGCTATCAAGCCTGATGAATGGAGTTCAATCTCCTGAACCCACAAAATGAAAGGGGAAAAAAAATTTCTGCAGGTTGTCCTCTGATCACACACGTGTGCTATGGCACATGTGCCCCCCCCCAACACACGAATAAACAAAGTAAGTAAATGTACAAAAAAATATTTTTAAACAGAAATCTCTTAGGAACACGGGGTTTTCCTAACCCTTAGAGGGCCGAGGCTCCAGCACTTGTCTAGCTTGTATAAAGCACTAAGAAGTTTACGTTGTGAAATAGTTGAATGTCGTCACCTCACACAGTAGACAGAACACGTTACTTTGCATTTTAAAGAATATAATCTAAACTGGGTGGTGGTGGCACATGCCTTTAATCCCAGCACTCTGGAGGCAGAAGAAGGCAGATCTCTGTGAGTTTGAGGCCAACCTGGTCTACAAAGCCAGAACAGCCAGAACAGCCAGGGTTCTGTTACACAGAGAAACCCTGTCTCAAAAAACCAAAACAAACAAACAAACAAACAAAAAAGCTCTCTTGAATCACCATATCTAGAACTGTAAGATCCCAAGCCAAACCAAACTTAGTAGGCAAAAATTTCTCCCACTTCACAAAGAATTACAGTGGCTACCACAATCAGAAAGCCATGGATGAGCTTTGAATCAGTTTTGAGCTATCCACATATTTACAAGGCCCACACCCATTGGGTTTAGGTTAATAGGAAGTTTTCTCCTATTTCTTTTGCTTCTTACCTGAGACCTAGCTTTGAGCCATGTAGGCCAGGCAGTGACAAAGGCAGAGAAGCAGACACAGTAAGGCAGGCCACCAATGGGAGCTGCTTCCTCTCATGCTGGCCTCCTTCCAGGCATTGGAATGCATTATTCTTGATTTGTGCACATACAATATTTGTGTAACAGACCAGTCTGAGGCCTTCAGGGCTTTACCATCTTTAGATATTATCAAGAGCTAGTTCCCCCCCCCCTTTTCCTGGAGAGTAGAAATGAAGAGGACTCGTATGTGTATGTGCGTGTATGTGTGTGTGTGTGTGTGTGTGTGTATGTATGTTTATGCATGCATGCTTGTGTATGCTTATGTGTATGAGTGTGTGTGGGTGCATGCATGTGTGTATATGGAGTATGTGCATTAGTGTGTGTGTGTGCATATGAGTGTGTACATGCATGTGTGTGTGCATATGAGTGTGAATGTGTGTGTATATGTGTGTATGTGTGTGTGCATGGGCATCTGTGTGTACATGTGTACATTCATGAGTATGTATATGTGCATGTGTGTATGAGTGCATGTGAGTTTGTGTGCATGTATGTGAGTGTGTAAGAGTGTGCATGCCTGCGCATGTGTGTATGTATGTTTGTGTATGTGTTTTCATGTGCATATGTGTATATGTGTGTATGTGCATGAGTGCGTGTATGTGTTTGTGTGTGTGTGTGTTTTAAATATATATTTAAATATATATTTAAGGCTAGGGATGTAGCTTATAGAAGGATGCTTGGTTCAGCCCTTAGCACCACAAAATATTTTTCTTGAGATGTTAGATAACATTTATGTATTTATCATGTAGAATATGTTTTGAAGTCTATGTACATTATGGAATGGCTAAATCTCACTAATGAATACATCACTTCACACCATATAAAGAGTGCTTAGCTTTGGACTTTCAAGAATACAGTATATTGTCATTAATTACTGTGAACTTACCATCCAATAGATCTCTTGAACCTCCTCCTGTCTAACTCTAATTGTGTGTCCTTTGAACATAACCTCTGCCCACTACTCTCCTGGAACCACTTTAGTCTCTGGTGGTCATTATTCTTTCTACTTTTTAAGAAATCAACTTTGTTAGATTCCACACAAGTGAGATTATGTATTTGTCTCTATGTGCCTGGCTTACTTCAATTAACATAATGTCCTCTACTGACATGCACATTGTTGAAAAGAATAGTATTTTCTTCATTTTAATGGTTTTCTGTATTCCAGTGTGTGTGTGTGTGTGTGTGTGTGTGTGTGTGTGTGTGTGTGTACATCTTTAGTGGATATTTAGCTTAGTTTTATATTTTAGCTGTTGTGGATAGTGTGATAACAAATACAAGGCTACAGATGTCCAAGTGTAGTCTTTCTTCCTTTCTTTTTTTAACCACATAGGGGTCCTACACAAGGGGAATAGATCCCAATTATGCCAGCAAAGTCTCCATCCCAGTTCCTAAAACGGTAGATGATGGGAAGCGGTCGAAGTCAAAAAGTCAGAAGTGGAAACTGAGAACAAAGGTGGGTTTCAGTGATATCTGGGGTAAGTGGCTGAAAGTTTATGTTCCTGTTGGCCATTGAAGACTGATATCCACAAGCAAAGACATAGGGTCTTGGAAGGTACCACTCCCTGAGGAGTTCTTCTGTGTTGCTACCCACACACAAGTCACCCCTTCGACATAAGCCTTGATGTCATCAGCTGTTGGCTGAGTAGGATTCATTGGGTTGTCCTCTCAGTGGTCTATGTCAATGGCATTAAGTCATCTAGTGGAGATTTCAGAGGCTGGGAGCAGTGTCAGTCATGCGTCAGATTCCCCTTCGCCCTAGGGGTGCACACATCTCAAGGCTACTCGAGTCTGCTGCTTTGGGAAGAAATGGATATGAAAAGAGGGCTAAGGCTTGTCTTGAATGCCAGATCCCTCACCTCACTACCAGGTTCATTCTGCTGCTTGATGCAGGTGGGAGTCAGTTACCTACAGCTCTCCTCATCAGTTCTTAGGCACTAATACAGAAGGACAAGGGGAAGAAATTTGGACATTGTGCAGTTACTATCTAGGCGTTATAGTTACGCCTAAGACCATTAGATTTCTACTCCTTCCTCTCTGTTGAAGTTCCATTTATTCCAAAGTCTATCCAGTTGGCCCAAAAAGGATATGTCATGAGGGGTGGTTTGACTTGGGTTCCTGTAGGGAAACTGTGGAGTATAACTTAGAGATGACTGATCTCGTGTGTGTGTGCGTGTGCGTGTGTGTGTGTGTGTGTGTGTGTGTGTGGCCAGGCAGAGAAACACAAAGGAGGGAGCAGGTAAAGGATAGAGAGACTATGATGAACCGAGAGCCTGCCGCCCTCCCAAAGACCTGGCAGCTACACAGCCCCAGCTAATCATGACACTGGGGACTGTGAAATCTGACCTCCCAGACAATTTGAATTTTCAGGAGAAGGTAAAAATCCGAATTATGGGAAATCTCTTGCATTGCCAGGTGTGGCAGCACATGCCTGAAATCTCAGCTGAGGCAGGAGGATTTCCTAGGCTACATAGTGAGTTCAGGGCTCAGAAACAAAAACAAACAAAAGAAACCTCTTGCTTTAAAAAAAATGATAGTGGCCAGTTAAAAGAACCCCCCCCCCAAACTACGTAAACCAAGAAAAGATAATTTGTTAATCTTATTTACCTGCAAGTTTTCATGTCTGAGTTCATTCATCTACCCATTTTGTCAATAAAGAAATCGAAGCTCAGAAAGCTCAAGGGTTTCCATCCAGGTAAGTGACCGAGGCATATGTTAAACACACGGACACACACAAACACGTGCACACATGCATGCACACAAACTCAAACACACACACACGCAGAGGCCATACCGAGACACAGGCACACACACATGTACATGCATCCGTGCATGCACACCCCCCCACCACGCACACACATGTGCACTTTTCCTAAGTTTGTTTCTCTTTTATGTCTAAGAAGCTTCATGGTTCCTGGAGATAAGGCAGGTTTGCAGATTCTTCTGAGGCGAGACTTTTAGGGGAGCATCTCTATGTGGCTAAAGATTAAGAAGAGTGAACAGAGGGATGAAGGCATCTGAGGAAGAGGATAGGACATGGAGGAGAAGACTAAGTTTGAAAGAGACTTAAAAGGGGATGTTCTCGGGCCTGTCTGATGCAAGCATGATAGTGGAGGCTGCTCTCAGGGGGCTCCCACTCTTTCCTTCCCACCAGTCTCCTGTGGCTGTTTTCCAGCTTTTTGAGGGCTGGGGAGAGGGATGGAAGTGGAATTTCAGTTCAGCCACATCTATACCAGAAATTTTCCTGCCTGTCAGGGCTGGAGTCACTCAGAAATTGGGTGATGAATGCCTGGGGAGGGAAGAGGGAAGAAAGAGTGGGAAGAAGGGAAGAAGGAAAGATGGAAAGCAAAGGGAATCATCTCTACTGAGAGTTGATAAAACTGATTTCCCTTCCCCGAGTCTCAGATATGTCACCTGCCAGGTGATGAGAGTACTGAATGGGCAAGCTTTGTGAGTCAGCTGCAAGGGCAGTGGGGCCAGGTGTATGTGAGCGCTGGACTCAAACGCACAGAGTGCGTCATAGTTTCACATGTGGTTGACATTTGGTGTGTTCTGTGCTGTCAGGTACCTGGACTACAAATACAAAATTCTGATTTTGTGAGATAGTTGGGTCAAAGGCAGCTGTGGTTTTGTGTATGCCCATGCCCATGTGAGCATGTCCACGTAAGCATGTCTCGCGTGAGCTAGCCCATGTGAGCATGTCCACGAGAGTGTGTTCATGTGAGCTTGCCCATGTGAACTCATTTTCAGGAAAGTTGTGCTCCACGCAAGACTCGGAATTCAGCCATGCAAGTGTATAGAACCAAACTGTAGAAAACTCCGAGATGAAACATAAATTAGTAGCTCCGTCTTAGTGTTTTCTAGTTCATAGATAACTTAAGGGTCCGCTTATGGGCCTCTCCCCATCACCCCCGAGTAGCAGCTACATCTTTGAAGGGAAGAGTTCATGGGAGATTGGCGATAAGGCAGTGTATCTAGGATTCTGGGTAAAGTCCATGCTGACTTTGACTCCGACTGTCTTTTCTTTAGAATGAATACAACTTGTTTGCCGCGTACCAGAACCAGGAAACTCAGCTCGTCCAGATGGAGGAAAGAAATGTTTTCTGTGGCACCTACAACATCCGCATTCTCTCTGACACGTGAGTATTCGTGTGAGGAATTAGACTTTTTAGGACCTGTGAAGCACTCCAGCTGGTCCTTTAGGGTTCTCTAGACCTTCATTGACTTGGGAGGCAGTGCTCCCTCTCAGGCTCCAGGTCTGAGCTAGCATAAGAACCTGTATGAATAACATATGTTTAATCTGCACTGTTCTCTGCAGCAATGGGTGCTTTCTCTAGTTTTGGATATTCTGATCAACAACATTTTGTACAGGTTACATGCATGAAATCTTTAGTTCCTTGAAATTTCACTATGTCTTATTCTAACTTGAAAACAAATACATGATGATTGGGAGAAAAGTCCTATAAATCCCAGTCAGTGTATAGAGAAATACAAGTCTCTTGTGATTGTGTCACGGAGACAACTGCCACTAATATTTGTCTTACTTAGGGTTACTAATGCTGTGACAAAACACCACAACCAAAAGCAATTTGGGGAAGAAAGGGTTTATAACTTACATGTCTTGAATCAGGGTCCATTGAGGGAAGCCAAGGCAGGAACTCAAACAGGGCAGGAACTTGGGGGCAGGAGCTAATGGAGAAGCCATGGCAGAGTGTTTCTTATTGGCTTGCTCCTCATGGCTTACGAGGCCTGCTTTCTTATAGAACCCAGGACCACCAGTCCAGAGGTGTCCCCACCCATAATGCATTGGGTCTTTTCATATCAGTCACTAATTAAGAAAATGCCCTACAGGCTTGCCTACAGCTGTATCTTATGCAGACAATTTCAACTGAGGTTTTCTCCTCTTAGATGACTCCAACTTGTGTCAGCTTGACATAAACCTAGCCAGTACAATATTAAACTCTAACCTCCAGAATCATGCTTTTGAACACATAGCACATACTTAAAAGAAATGGGATTATTATAATACATTTCTGTAACACAATACAGCAAAAGAGTCTGGTATCTATTTGAAATATGAAAATGTATTTATAATAATTATACCACATGACATCATTTGGATATGCCACAAAAGGCTTGCTTTCTTCTCTCTCTCTCTCACTGTGTGAGGCTGGGATGGAACATGGGGCCTCATACAAGCTAGGCCTTTGGGCACCTGCCACTGAGTCATAACCCCAGCCTTAAGAAAGCATTTTAGTAGATTTTTTTTTTTTGCCATATATTCTAGGTCCTTTCTCTATATTCACAAGGTTCTGTAGAGGCCGCCTATATTTTATTTTTGGTCAGTGTGGGGATGGTTTGACAACTTGTTTAGTGAGAGCTGTTCTTTAGATGTGCGTGGGGGAGGTGTTGCACTATTGATCGATATGACACAAGAAATTAGGAGATAAACACCAAGATTTTCTCATGTTCAAAGTGATTTTGCCTTCCTGTTTGCTGGAACATTGCCTCATTACTTTGCAGCTGAGGTGTACTCAATAACACTATTCTCTCTCACAATTAAAGATGGCTCTATTTGGAACAATTATTTGGTCATCCTGTTCATACAATACCTAATTCTATAAGAGTTTTTTGATTGGGAAAGCAATTCATCTCACCTGTCAGTGGTGGACTGGCTATAAAAAAACTCATTATGATCAAGGGGCGTACCACATTCTTCCTTATTGTCAGTGGTACTTACTAGCATAGAACTCCAATCCTAAGAACTGCTCCTTGGATATTGGTAAAGGGGAAATGCAGGAAGAGGACATGTAGGTGCTGTGTAAGCCCACGAAGGACACTAACTCCTCATTCCTATAATTCATCTCCACCACTTCCTGGAACCCAGGTGGGACCAAAACAGAATCATCCACTACAGTGGGGGAGATCTGGTGGCTGTATCATCTAATCGGAAGATCCACCTTCTGAACATCATGCAGGTCAAGGAATTGCCCACTGAGTTCCGAGGCCACGCTGGTAGCATCAAGGCTATTTTCCTGTCTGAGGAGAACATTCTCCTAAGTGGGAGTTATGACCTGAGCATCAGGTGAGAGGTACAAAGTCATGATCATTGTGCTGCCTAGGGCCAACAAAAACTAGGTAGATTTTGAGAGAAGCAGGCATGGTATCCTTTTTCCATTTTGTATTTATTTATAAGTTTTCTTGAATTATATTACTTCTAGAATATCTATAAAACTAGATTTGTTTTGCAAGATAAAAGCCAAGATTTTACTTACTGTTTGAAATAGATTCATGAGTTATCAGATGTTGACATTGAAAATCAGAAATTTTCTTTCTTTTTAAAAAAATATTCTTAAATAAAGATGTATTTATGTACTTTTAAAATAAATTTCTTCAAAGGAAATTAGTTTTCTTATGGGTATGAAATATAATGTGGAAGCAAAATCATGTTTAAGCTGTGTATATTCATATATTTTAGTTTTAGAGATTTATTTAAACATTTAAACTATGTATGTGAATGTGTGTGTGCCTGTAGGTAGGTATATGGATATGAATAGAGTTGCCCTTGGAGGCTGGAGGAGGGTGTTGGATGCCTTGGAGCTAGAGTTACAAACTTTTGCAAGCTGTGTGGTGTGGGTGCAGGGGACAAACTCAGGTTAATGGCTGAGCCACCACTTCAACCTCTCATTTTAAAGAATGTAAGAAACATTCACGTGTCCATTGCTCAGACTGGGAAAGAGCCCTTCCCTGACCTCACAGTGATTTTCTCCTCCTTGTTTCTTTTTTCCAGACAGGGTAATGTTGACCAAAGTTTAATATCGATTATTGTCTTGTATTTCTTTTTAGATTGCTTGTCGCTTATATATTTTCAAAAACATTAACTATTTACTTATACCCCTGTCTCAAGCCAAAATAGATGGAATTGTACTTTGAAAACACTTGGTTCTTGACCTGGACTCAGTTTAAGATTCAATATAGGATGAGCACAGCAGTCATGGCTGCTTTGTGTGGAATCCCAGTGAGTTATTGGGTGAATATTTGTGCAGATGAATGGTTGTGTTATACCTGGTGTTTAGTTCTATTATCTGCTGATGATGATCTTGGCTATGCCACCTGGTGCCCGAATGCATGAGCTTTGGGTTGTGGGTTTCTTAAGTGTCTAGTTATGTAGCCCAGGCTACACTCAAACTCATGGCAACGCTCCTGCCTTAGCCTCATGAATGTTGAGATTATTGGCATGTAACATTATGTCTGGCTTTGTTAAAGCCCTTTCACTTTCAGGTCTTCAGTCCACCTAAAACTCATTTTTGTTATGACTGACTCTTGTTTTAAGAGGCTTTTCATTTGTATCCCTAATTGTCTCAGCACCATTCATGAAAAAAGGGATCCTTTTCTCACTGGTCTACATGGCTAGTTGTACCCTAAGACTCATTTCTCTCTCTTGCCATTTCTAGGCTCTCTGTTCTATTTTCTGTTTAACTGTTGTTGCTCAACGATGTTTTACTTACTTTGGTTTTAAATCTTTATATCTGGCAGGGCAAATCCTTTGTCTCATCTTGTGACCATTCTGACTTTTGTTTGTTTTGGTTTATTTTCCTTTTTGTTTTTGGACATTAGGGAAATGGGAATGAGCTGACTGTCCATGACAGTTCACACCATCTTTATCAGTCTGTACAAGTCGTCATTTCCATTTTTATTCATCTATTAGTTTACCCTATTGTATCTGCATCTTCTTTCCCACTCTTCAAGGTACTACTACCTAACCTCTGGCCCTGGCCCCAGTTCTGGGGATTGAACCTAGGACTTCCCAAATTCAAGGCACTGAGCTCTAGCTACAGCCCCCACCTAACCTTTCTCAATCTTTTCTTTTTTGAGTTAAGAGTGTAACACTGGCCTGGAACTCACCTAGCAGGCTAGACTGGCTGCTTAGAAGCCCCAGGGATCTGCCAGGCTCCCCCTCCCCCAGCACACATACTTCAAGCCCAGGTCACCATGCTGGGCTCTTTATTAAGTAGGTTCTGGGGGTCAGACCCAGGCCCTTGCCTTTCTCACTGAGATATCTCCCCTGCTGCCTTCATTGTTCTGTTTAAAATTCTCTTTATAACAGCCTCATGCATGGGCACTCTTATTAAAGCTCATATTTCTATTCCATTTAGAATGGTATTATATCCTTATATTTTCAAACTGGTTATTGATAGACAGAGGAGTGGTTTTGAGTTTTGTAGGTTGATCTGTGTCCAACAGACTTGCTCACCTCTGTTACTAGTCCTAAAGTGTGCACTCCACTGACTTGGCTTTTCTATAAGGATGATCTTACCAAATGCCAACAAAACTCCATTGCCTATTTAACTACTACCTAAAGGAACCCTATACAGTAGGATCCTCTGGGCCTTCAGAAAAATCTCTAAAACACGCCCCCTCTGCAGATACTGGGATGTGAAAACTGGGACTTGCATACGAATCTTCTATGGTCACCAGGGGACAATCACTTGCCTGGATTTATATAAGAACAGGCTTGTATCTGGAGCAAAAGATGGACAGGTGAAAGGTGAGAAATTTGCCTTAATTTTCTTGTTTTCTTTCTTCTTCTTTCCGCTTCCTCTCCTTCATTCACCTTTCTTTCCCTTCTCCTCCACCTTAGACAGGGTCTACTGAAATGACCTGGGCTGATTGAACTCACTTTCCTCCTATCTCAGCCTCCTGGGTTCTGGAATTTCAAGCACATTTCTCCTCACTCAGCTTGTGCATCACACATTTCTATAACTAGTCTTTACTCTGTTATTTGTGCATCTATTCATATATCTGTCTATCCATTCAACAACATTTCAGAATCACCTGTCTAGGGAATGCTATCACCCACAGTGGGTGGGCCATCTCACCTTAATTAATGTAATTAAGGTAATCCCCAACAGACACATTCTGAAGCCCATCACCCACGTGATTCTAGATTTTGTCAAGTTGGTAATTAGTATTACTGTCACAACAACTGAGACAGAAAAGTAGCCACACAGACAGAGCTACAAAGAAAAAAAAAAAAAGTAGGTTTTGAACTGGAGACTGTCTGGCTGTCAGTCATGTGCTCCTAACCACAGGCAACATTCAAAGGGAACATAGAACTAAGAGTAAATTAGGAAAAGTTCCATCGGCAGGATGCCACTTGAGTGTGATCTTAAGGATGAGTAGTTTCACGGGCGTTAGCAGAAGATATTGCAAGCAGAGTGAGCAAGGAAAGACAGTTGTAGAGGAGGACGAAGAAGGCTGTATTGAGTACTTCTCATTATTTGTTGTGGCTAGACTGCTGTGTATGGTATCCGATACTGGTCTTCTAAGCTTGTCTGGGGACTGGTTATAGAGTGCTTCCTGCATCATGTTGCAATACTGAACCTTAAAGCCACAGGTGTGTTTTCAGTTTGGACTTGACATGTGTACTGTAGACAATAACTCAGATGAGAGTTTGGAAGAACTTGGCAGAAGGTGACTATGTGGAGGTAGGGAACAAATTAAGACACCTTGCACCCTGAAAAACTGCCACGGTGTCTTCAAAATACTGGAGAACAGGCAAACATGAGAAAATGCAGATGGATCTGCTTTTATATTCAACAACCCAGGCCAAAGAGAGAATTCTAAAGGAGAAAGTACTAGGACTTTCTCACCAACTGGATATACAGAGAAGGCTATAAAAGCAAATAATAATGCCATTTAAAAAATCTCAGGCTGCCAAGCATATGCAAAAACAGTTCATGAAAATAATAGACTGTAGAGGAAGAACAACATAGGGAGAAGATGGAGAGGAGTTCATAGGTTCAGTTTTAGATGTGTTGAGTGTGGCCAAGGAAAAGTGTTTACACCCAAATCCTTGGGACTGGTGACTATATTGTCTTGTGTTTGGCTGTGTTTCCCTAAAAGCTCATGTGTTGGAAGCTTGGTCACCACTGTGGCAAATAGAAGTGACATAGGGCCTGCTTGGGAGTCTTTGGGCCAACTGGGGGTACTGCCCACAGAAAGGGGCTCTACATGCTTTCTGGCATCCAGTTTGGATGCCTTACATCCTCCTTACACATACACACACACACACACACACACATTTCCACCATGATGTGATACAGTCAAGAGGTCCCTCAACAAAAATGAGCTGATGTTAACATCATGCCCTGGAACCTTCAAGCCTTTGAGCTGAATAAAGTCTTCTCTTTGTAAATAGACATGTCAGGTATTTTGTTAAAGCAATTTTATTGTTTATATGTATATAAACATATAGACTAATATATCTTGAGAAGCAAAAAAGGATTTTTCAGATACAATTAAGTTAATGACCTTAGAATGTAGATATTATTCCGGATTATTGATGGTGGGCCAGTGTGTTCATTGGTTCCATAAAAACCAAAGTGTTTGACTGTCATCCAATGGAGATGTGACTGTTAAAGAGGTGGATTGCTGCTAACTTTGGAGGTGGAAGAATGGGTCATGAACCAAGAGATAGAGCTTCCAGAAGGCCATAGAAAAGGACAAAGAAATGGATTTCCTCTGGAGCATCTTCATGCTGTTACCTTGCCTTCAGCCATGTGGTATCATGTTCCACTTCTATAAGTGACAATACATTTTCTACACAAATGGGAAAAGATTTTCACCAACTCCACATCTGATAGAGGGCTAATATCCAAAATATATAAAGAACTCAAGAAACTAGACATCACCAAACCAAATAATCCAATTAAAAATGGGGTACAGATCTAAACAGAGAGCTCTCAATAGAAGAATCTCAAATGGCCGAGAAGCACTTAAAGAAATGCTCAACATCCTTAGCCATAAGGGAAAAATGCAAATCAAAACTACTTTGAGATTCCATCTTACATCTCTCAGAATGGCCAAGGTCAGTAACACGAGTGAGAGCTCATGCTGTAGAGGATGTGGAGCAAGGGAAGCACTCCTCCACTGCTGGTAGGAGTGCAGACTTGTACAGACACTATGGAAAACAATATGGTGTTCCTCAGAAAACTAGGAATTTATCTACGTCAAGACCCAGCTATACCACTCTTGGGCATATATCCAAAGGATGCTCCATCATACCACAAGGACACTTGCTCAACTATGTTCATAGCAGCTTTATTCATATTAGTCAGAAACTGGAAACAACCTAGATTTTCCTCAACTGAAAAGTGGATAAAGAAAATGTGGTATATTTACACAATGGAGTATTACTTAGCTCCTTAAAAAATGACATCATGAAATTTGTAGGCAAACTAGAAAAAATAATCATCCTGAATAAGGCAACCAAGACCCAGAAAGACAAACATGGTATATACTTACTTCTAAGTGGATATTAGCTCCTAAGTAAAGGGTAATCATGCTACAACCCACAGACTCAGAGAGGCTAAGTACCAAGGAGGGTTGGGGGAAAGGGGAAGATGGGGTGGGGAAGAGAGAAACAATACATTTATATTTCAGCCAGAAACCTTGTGGTAAGATGTTCTAGCAAGCAGCCTTAGAGTGCAAATGGAACAAAGGTAAGACTTCTGAGGACACTCAAATGAGAGTTTCCTGAACATGGATGCCCTGGATGAGGGCTCTGGATAGGTGGATTTGATAGTTGTCTATTTCAGCTGTCCCTCTGTACCATAGGAGACTGAAGCCAGGAGCCCCCTACCCTGGCTGAGGATGCATGTGAAATAGCACATGAACTTGTACACATCCTCCAGCATGCTTTAAACCACCTCTTGATGATATATGACACATAGCACAATGCAAATGCCATGTAAATAATTGTTCAACATTGTTTAGGTAACAATGACAAGTCTATGTGTATATACATGTATAAATATCTAGTATAGAATGTATACAGTGTTTAGTACAGACACCATTTTTATTACATGTATTTTGATCATTGGTTGGTTAAATCTGAGGATGTGGAACCTATGACTATGGTGGGATGAACTCATACTGAAAGATGAAAGACCTAAGAGTGGATGAAATTTCTTCAGGACAGCAGGAGAAAGGAGAAGAGACAGCAGAGCTCTGGGAGTCTCTGCTTGTCAGGGATTGGCAGGAAGAAAGGATGTAGGAAAGGAACCAGAGGTGCTCAGACTTACCAAACAAAGGAAGGAGTCACACTCCCCACACCAAACCCTTAACCATCTGAATGGATGTCATTGCCACCATTGGTTTGTGGAGTGCAAAGGCCATGGTGAAAACTGCCTAGATGAGGGTTTGAGATAGGAAGGAGCTATGGCCTCGAAGTCATCTGAGAGTCTTGGTCTCCAAGGTTCCCAATGGGGCATTCTGACTAAGTGCATGGTCAGGAGCTCAAGTCCCAGCATTATGACCCATGGTGTCACAGGGTTGGTAACGAAGGCTGCATGTTTTCTTCAGAACATCACAGTGGGCTGGGACTGGGGACAGGAGAGTCAGACCCTTACCTCAGGTATAAAATGTGAGGAGCACCAAAATAACTTAGTGATCAAGATACATATTTGAGTCCATCATTTTAAAAGGACAAATTAAGTTTCCAAATCCACAATTAGCAAAGTATCATTTGCAACACTCTGACCTGGGCTGTGGCCCCTAACTTGCCTGGTTTTTCAAGAGCTCTGCCACCTGCCTGGGCTACCAAATAGAATGGGCTAGGACACCATTGCAGTAATCCTCTGGTTTTAAAGTTCTTTGAAGCAAAGCACATTACCAGTGAATCTTTTTTTCTTCCTTTATTTCTTTTCATCTTCTCCCTTCCCTTCCCTCTCTTTTCCTTCATTTCCTTTCACTTCTCTCTCTCTCTCTCTCTCTCACAGAGTTCCAGGGTCAGAGTGAAGGCCCTTTGCATTGGTAGTTTTCCCAAGGGTCTGTCATCAAGGGGTTCTGTGTCATTGCTGGTGAGCCTTGAGGGGTACCAGCCAGGTGAGGGTTTCTGAGGAATGTTCAGTAAACTCAGTTTCATGACAAGAAGCAGAGCTTCACTTTAACTCCCCCCTCCCTCTTCCTGTCCCCCATCCCCCATCAGAATGGGACATAGACACAGGGAAGTGCCTGAAAACCTTCAAACACAAAGATCCCATCGTGGCTGCCAAGATCAGCGATACCTACATTGTGAGCAGCTGTGAACGAGGCCAAGTCAAGGTGTGGCATGTTCCCACAGCTCAGCTGCTGAAGGTGAGTAGTTAGGGAGTTGGCACTGGAGCAGGAGCATTGGTGATTGGTTAAAAGGACATGAAAGTCTGTTACTTCATGGAGCGCCCTAGACCATCCTCAGGCAATTGAGTTATAGCCGGCAACCAGGGAGACCGAGAATTGCCCAAGGAAGGGTCTCCAAAGACATGTAGAGGTAGATCCACCCCTACATCATGCTCCACTTCATGCTCCTCACATCCCTCCACTTCATGATCCACAACAGTGGGTGTATGGAGGCTGCAGTCCCAGGGCCTTCTAACAGAGGCAGAGGGTGAAGAACATCCTGCCTGGGCCCTAGGTGGTGGTTAGAGGATGAACACATATTTTATTTTTCAATAAATTATTTTCTCTTTTTCTAAGGAATCTCTACCACCAATTATTTTAGTAAAGGAAAAAAATTAGGGGGTATTGGAAAATTAATTTTTGTCCTTACTTATGATGAGAGAAGACCTGACATCTTCAAAGTCATTAGAAATTGTCTTATTCTACTCTATGTTTTGTTACTCTTAATGCCCGAGGCTATAGTTTATAAAAAACAGAAGTTCATTTGACTCATAGTTTTGGAGGCTGAGAAATCGAAGAGCATAATGCTGGCATCTAGTAAAGGTCTTTGGGACGGGCCATGCCATGGTGGAGAGCATCAGAATGTGAGACAGAGAAAGCATGCTAGAGACTCAAAGTCTCTCCCAGAACAAGCCACAAGTCCTAGACCGTATCAATACACTCTTGAGAGCACAGCACCACAATGCTATCACCTCTCACAGACTTGTGATTTTGAACACTGACTTATGGATTTGAGGGTTCTATTTCTAAAGTGGATTCTGTGGGGTGCATCCAAACCACAGCATGTGCCCACAAACATGTTCTTGCTGGATTTGGACTCCTAGCTTTAGTGGGTACTAGTAAGATCTTGCTCGTGGTAGGACCACAGGACCATAGGACCACAGTGAAATGTAGGATTGTTCCACACCAGTCTTGTTTGTGGTCAAGCCTCAGTTCTGCAGGCATAAGAGTGCCCCTATATACCCTCTGAGTCATGGCAAAGAGCTGAGGATGACAGCAGAGAAGAGGGACTTCAAAACCTCTCTGTGCTCCAGGGAAATGGAACTCATCCCAGCCACTGGCACAGCAGAACAGGAACTTAACCTTAGTCACATTCCTCCTGAGTCAGGAAGAGACTTTTGCCAAGAGGGAGGTACAGGCTTCTCCAGCCTTCTTAGAGAAGTCAGCTGAGGGTCATGCTAAGTGAGGGGCAGTCACAGAGGAGTGGGATATAGTTTTGGGGTTCCCCTAAAAAAGCCTCCAGCTCTGACCAGTGGAGGAGTCATGGTCTAAAGCGAGAGTTTTTGAAAGTAGTGGCATCTTTTCTTGCAGACTCTCACTGGGCACGAGGGAGCCGTGAAATGCCTATTCTTTAACCAATGGCATCTCATCTCTGGAGGTGCTGATGGCCTGCTAATGGGCTGGAGCATGGTGGGAAAGTACGAGCGGTGTCTGATGGCCTTCAAGCATCCTAAGTAGGTGCTGGGGAATGGGATGGGAAATGTACAGTCATCAGTGGATGGGTCCCTCTGTGCACTGCTGCTCTTCTGGCCCCTTTTCTCACCCCTTTCTTCTTTTTTCCTATCTATTTTATCCCCATTTCTACCACCATCCTCCCTTCTGGACATTCTTTCCTACCCTCACTTGTTTCTCTTGAGAAATAATGACGCTAGATACAAATTCTGAGAAGTTATTGGGAAAAATGGGGTAGAGTGAGAGTAAGTCTCCCTATGTAGCCCAGGCTGGCTTTGAACTTGTGCTCTTACTTCAGCCTACTGATTGTTGAGATATCAGAAAACATGATGATACATGATAAACTCTCACCTGCTAGCTATTTGGCGCACTGACAGATTGTCCCAAATAATGCCTATTCTAAACTCGGAGTTCTCGAACTTGGTCTTTAGGCCAGGAAATACACTCGCAAAACCTTAAAATGAACCATGTGACAAGGTTTAGAAATAACAAAAGACATTTAAAAAAGTTTATACTTCAAAGATTACAGACTAGGTTCTGTTCCAGGACTGCAAATGGGTTTCATTTTCCATTCCAGTTCAAGTTTAGTGCTGGTGGCTGTTTGGGACATATTAAGAAGTATCCTAAGGTCATAGCTGGGCTCACTTGAAATGGCCACTGTGGTCAATTAATGATTCTGCTGTGCCTACGGTTTTATAGAACATGGATAATCCTTCTTATCCTTGTGCACCAAAGTACCAAGAAACAATGCCATATTCCTTGATTAAAAGACTAAGTGGAGTTCCTACAGGAATCTATCTGAGGATGGTTGTTTAGTCAGTCAGGCTCCAGATTTCCTGACACTCCTTGGACACCAGCCTCATGAGAGGCATATGGAATAAGATATGCGTATGCATGGGTATGCTGTTTGTGGTACATAACTACATTCTCAGCAGGTGGGTACTGGGAAATACCTGTGCTCAGTGAATTTATCTGATCCCCCATGGAACTGGGAGCAAGCCTTTTAGTGTACCACCTGGATAATCAAGCTGTGACCTCAAGGAGGGAGTCACCTTTCCGATGTCTCCTGAAAATTGTTAACCATATGTTTTTTAAAACCTTCTAAACAGCATCCAGTAAGCTTTGGCTATGGTTGTTATCTCATTAATCTATGAGCCTTTGGTCTGTTGGCAGACAGCTTCAGATATGGCCACTCTCACTGGATGTCACCACCAGCATACCATTCATAGTTGTGACTTAAAAATTTTAAATTAGATTTACTCTCTTTATGTGTGAATGCTTTGCTTGCATATAAGTATGTGCGTCTTATGAGTGCTTGGTTCTTATGGAAGTCAGAAGAGGGTGTTGGATCCCCTGAAACTGCTCTCTTCCTGCCTGCAAAGAATATCAAGGTTAGCTGGGGGTGAGAGCAGAAGGCTCTCTCGGACCTTTCCTGAGCACGAGCACTGCTCTGCACACATGTGGACATTAGGTTCCTGGGAATATGCTTCTGGGCTTCTCATTGCCTGGCACTTTCCTAGATTTTTAGTTAGCATATCGTTTGCCCCACATCATTTGTGCTTTTAGCACCTCAGGTATTCAGGGCCCGATTATCCACCTGTGTCTCTTTCCAGCAAATGCCCCTTGGGTAGCAGATTCAGCACTGAAAAAATTCATAGGTAACCAAGACAGGCCTTTTGAGACAGTTTTCCAAGAACCACTAGACAGCACAAAAACTCAACCCTGATCTCAGCCTTTTCAGTTCCTTCTCATACCAAGAATGTGGCTACTTTTTTTCATAGATATAACTGAAATGAAGGGCTACAGTCAGTTAACCCGACACAAACCATGGCATTCTTATCGACTCTAAGACCATCTTTCCTGTCTAAATGCTTATTGGGCTGCTGAAAGCCTTCTGTAATTTTCCAGGATTCTGGGGGAAAAAAAAATGGGTTCTGACAGTTTTTTTCAGTTTTTGTTGCTGTTACAAAAGGGTGGAATTTTGTAGTTCCCATCTCCACCATCTTCACTGATGTCACTCTCTTGAGTTAAATTTCAGAAAGAAAGAGTAAAGCAGGAGGCCTCCACAGGACAGATGAAACCTGAAAGGAGTCTGAGCTAGTGTCAGACTAGTAACCACCATGGTGTCAGGTACTGGGCAAAGTTTTAAAAATTTTCAGTTAATTTAATTGTAGCAGAAATTACTATTCCTTTCCATGGGGTGCAGGGTGTGTGTGTGTGTGTGTGTGTGTGTGTGTGTGTGTTGAGGGGACCCTGGAGGAAAGACTGAGGTGCTTTCCCAGTGGTGTATATAGCAAGTTTGTGGTGGCACCAGGTTTCCTAGGTTTCTGACTCTGAAGCTTATATTGTAAAATGACAGGCTATACTGGCATGAGTTGAACTAGCAAATGTTGCAGGAACCTGAGTAGGCCCAGCTCATCAAAGTCAAGACAGACACAGTGAGGGAAACCCTTTTCTCAGGGTGTTTCTTTCCCAGTGCTGGATTGCTGCATGGGCAGACTAAGAGTTGTGTAAGATATCGAAACACTGAAACTTTGTTGGATGCTTACGGGTTTGAATGAGGGCTTAATTAGATACCTTCCCCCAGCACCTAAGGAGGGATCCAAGCCAAACTGGTCTCTGCTCTTTTTAGATGTGCTGAGAATTCACCTGCCTTCTTAGGTCTTGGCTGCTTCTCTTTAGACAGTTATTAGAGCTTTGGAGAGTCTTCATCTGGCCTGGGTTCAACCAAGGTTAAGGCCAAATAGGGTATATGTCCTTCTTTTAACATTTCTATAGCAATGATCCTACTTTGAAAACACACACACACAGACACACAGACACACAGACACACACACACACACACACACACACACACACACATGACCTGCAACAGGCTAGATACCATGCTATGTATTGAACATTCACTGGAAAATATGACATGAGCCTGTTCCCAACAGAATCTGCCTGCATATGTGAAGTTTGTTTATGCAAGTAGTAGGGAGGAAAAGAAATGTTTTTTTTTTTCTTCTTCTTGTTGGACAACATGGCAGATGAATTAGGTCTTGGCTGGTAACTCTTGGGTACTCTAATGGACTACCCAAAGCTAGGTGAGATGGAAAGAGAAGAGTGTTCTTCAGTTCACAGTTTTGGATGCTGAAGACAAGGAAGCCCTGTCTATCCAGCCTGTGGTAAGGGCCTCATTGGGTGGCATCTCAACAGAGTGGAGACCCAAAATGGACTGACTGTGTCAAGTGGCCTTGCTTTCTAACAATGGCTTCCTCAGTTAGTACCTGGAGAAGTGTGTGAATTGTGCCATCCCTGTTGAAGGCAGGGCCTCCAATGTTTAATCTGCTTCTACTAAGCCCCACCTCTTTAAAAAGTTTCTCTCAACAGTGCTATGATAGAGACCAAGATTCTAGCACATGAACCATTTGGGGACATACACAACCCATAGACAAGACATAGCAGATCTGTGTGGGTAGATCATGGCCAACAGATCAGGCTTGCTTTCTGTGTAAGATCTAACAAGTTGATGTGATTAAATTCAACTTTTCAAGGCCATCAATAAAAAAGGCATTGTATTTGTCAGAACTGAATAAACCAACTTGAACCCTATAGTTGGAGAAAGATTGTTTTGGAAGCATCCATCTGGGTTTTTCCCTGGTTCCCTCCTTGCCATTGGCAGTCACAAAACTCCACAAATCTCATCCCAAGGAATAATTTCTTTAAGGCTGTTCATTGTTGAAAGGAGTGAAAGTCATTCATTAAAGAACAAAAAAGAGAGTCTATAAATTTAAATGTCTGTTCATATAAAAATAATTCTTGAGCTGGGTAGTGGTGGTGCACGCCTTTAATCCCAGCACTCAGGAGGGAGAGGCAGGTGGATTATGTGAGTTCGAGGGCAGCCTGGTCTACAGACTAAGTTACAAGACAGCCAAGGCTACACAGGGAAATCCTGTCTGGAAAAACCAAAATAATAATAATAATAATAATGATGATAATGATAATAATGATGTTGATGATATAACCCTTAGCCTTATACCATTCTTTCTTATTTAACAACACTGTTATTCAAGAAATTGTTCTAAAAGGAACTAAAAAAAAAGCCCAATTCTCAGCCTAAGTAAGTAGTTAAGAATCAAATTGCACACACACAAAAAAAAAATGGCCACCTCTCTCCCCAAAGTCTCCCTTAAAAGCCTGAAGCAGCACCTTTGCCCTTTGGGGCCTGTGATTAAACTGCAAAAAATCTGCAAAATGGGAATGGTATAGATGATGGTTAATAATTTAAATCTAGAATTATAAAAGATGGAAATACTACCTCAAGGTTAGATACGACTTCCACCTCCCAATCACACACAAATGCTTCAAACCATAAGCAAGTCCGAGCGTTTCCTGAGGGTGGGTATTGCCTGTTGTTTGTTCCCTTCCAGGGAAGTGTTGCAGGTGTCCCTACTCTACCTCCGGGTCATCAGTGCTTGTGGGGACGGCAAGATCAGAATTTATAATTTCCTCAATGGGAACTGTCTGAAGGTGATAAAAGTCGACGCCAGAGGTGACCCTGTGCTATCCTTCTTTTATCAGGGCAACAGGTGGGTGGTAGGTAGGTGTGGAGGGCAGACCCATAAGTAATTCTATGTGATGTTTTTTTTCTCTTGTGGGACTCTGGGCTTATTGGCAGAGCAGAGTAGGCCATACTTCCTTTCAGCTTGGCTGTGGGAAGTAGTCTCCTGTAGGGCTGACATTTGCCCCAGACCTAGTGATCAGGACACTATTAGAGCTGTGTTTACTCTTAAGTGTGTCATAATGCCCAGCTTGGATTATTTCCTTTTGGTTTGAGTAAAAAGAAATCTAATGGAGACTACTTAATGGAATCTGATTCCTCAAACTTCATTTCAGCATGTCAAGCCCAAACAAGTCACTTTTTTTTAAAAAAAGAGTTTACACTGAAAGTTAAAGTTGTAAAATTACAGCACTTAGGAAACACACACACACACACACACACACACACACACACACACGCATGCACACACACACACACACACACACACACACAGTATTTCAGTTTCTTTATAGTTTCGGGAAATCTAGACATACAAAGAGGAAAGCAGTTTGCTTTGTGCAAATGAAAAAAAAGTTAAGGAAATGAGTGGGAGATGTTCTCGGGGTGGGAAATATGAATTCCAAACCTTTGTCCACCATGAGAGTATGTTTTGAGGGTGTAAGAGTGAGGATTAGGGCAATAGAAATCACCCCACTTTATAAAATGGCTCCACTATGTCCAGAGACCCTAGAGGATGCCATGAAGTCATGTGGGGCTTTGTGTGGAAGCTCAGCAGAGGACAGCAGATTTCTCCATGGAGCGTTTTTATTCTGAGGGTAAAAATAGAAACATTGAGTCTAGATACTGAGCTTAAAAAGAGGCAAAGAGTGAACTTGAAGACATCTGTGTGCAGGACATAAGCTTTTGTCTTGGACATCCTAGGTACTTGGCATCCCAGAATTGGGAATTCACTGAAAAGGTATTCCAACCTGAGCAGTGAAGCAATGAGAGCCCATGTGTTGCTTTCATGATTAATACACAAAGAAGACAGTTACAAAACTACCCACCCCTGCCTGATGCACCACTACTTTCTCCCAGCAACACCCTAAACCAGCCTAGTCCTATGGTCATTGCCTGGCCACAGCTCCCTCAGCCTAGGGAATTGGATAAGACACAACTGCAATGTATGTTTTGGTGGCCCCCATGCTCCTCTTGTGGGCACTCTCATTTTGGTTGCAGGATGGTGGCCCACACGGACAGCAGTATTCTCCTGTTCCAGTTTGAAAACGTGAAGTGGCAGTATACCACAGACAGAAGCAAACCAAAGAAGATTATGGAGAAAGAGGAGGAAAAGGAAGAAGCCAACCTTGGGGATGTGCATTCCAAGTCTAGCATTCAGTTTCACACCCTGAGAGATTCTGGGTCTAGTAAACAGGACCTTTTGTTAAATAAACCACACAAGTCCCGAGTTCTTCTGAAGCCAAACAAGAAGCCATCTTCAGGTAGCAGCAAGATCATTGCGATTTCAGCGATCACCAGAGGGCTGGGCCGGGTGTGTGTGTGTGTCTGTACAGAGAAAGATGGGACAGACTATTATGGGCATCTAATTAAGCTATTACTATGTCCCCAAGAGAAAGACACAGTTACTATACACAGAAAAAATATGTTATCATTAGACCTCTGAGAATCCATGTGCCTGAAAATGAAGTTACAAGGCCGGTGTGTGAATAGGTAGGTGGGGGTATGTGCAAGGTTTATGCTATTTATGGCATCTAAAGAGCAAATCATATGTAGGCTAGACTAGCAAGACTCCCTCCTTCTACCTGTCCTCTGTGGCATGAAGTCAGACCCAGGATGTAGAGAGAATACAACAGGTCACCTTCAATCATATACTGAAAGTGACCAGCTAATTCTGGAGAAACTGAAGAGTCTCAGATAATGCTTAAATCTTGATATTCTATAGGAAAAGCCTGTGGAAGGGGAGGCATGAGGGGACCCAGATCTTGTAGCCAGGTTACTACTAGTGTCAGTAACATGAATCATACAGTGGTATCCTGAGTAAAAAAACCAGTTGAATTGTTGCTGTATCCCCAATACTCAAGTCTAATTGAATTACATAGTGACTGTGGTTTCCTCCTCAATCTTAATCTAATCATGTTAATAGAACTATCCGAACAAGGAAAACCAAATGTCCGCCAGAGTGATGGCAGGAAGAGAGCGAGTGGAGGAGTAGATGACGGGCTACAGAACGTGGAAGCAAAACTTGAATCTGAAGAGAAGATAAATGGTGATTTTTACTTTTGAATAAGAGCTAAGATCTCACCTCCCTGCCCCAGTCTCTCTCTCTCTCTTAGCTTTGTTTTTCAGCCCAAACGGCTGCTTCTTTGGGAGGGGTCCTGTATGCTTTCTTCAAAGAAGGACTGGTTTCCCACTGCCTCCTCCTGAGAGGCATCCGTTTCTTGTCTCTTTACACATGGCCACGGAGTGAAAGCCTTTCTAAGAGTACCTATTTCATGTTTCTGCCTTCCAACCTGTTCCCTCGTGCTTTGCATCAGTTGGATTTAATGGGAACAGCAGAAGGAAGAGGAATCCAGAAAGAGGAGCGAGATCTGAGTGTGTGTGTGTGCTAAGTGTATTGTGTGTGGTATAGTGTATGTGTGTGGTGTGTGTATGTGGTGAGTGCGTGTGTGTGTGTGTGTGTGTGTGTGTGTGTGTGTGTGTGTGTGTGTG
>CAJQZJ010032004.1:7025556-7053552 GCA_907164525.1 Lophiomys imhausi | reverse complement strand
GTGTGTGTGTGTGTGTGTGTGTGTGTGTGTGTGTGTGTGTGTGTGTGATGTATGTGACTCAGGTAAGAACATGATAGGGAGAACGATAAGAATGGGATTTTAAGAAGTACTGTTAGACACTCTGGCTAGGATGTTTCTTTGATATTTTTTTGAAGGTATTGGTAAACATTTCTAATGTTCTTCTAGCATTTTTTGACTAATAAGAATGTTGCTTTGAAAGAAATTCCCTACAAAGAATTGTAGTTTTAGTGGTTTGCCCTAATCATGGGGATCCTACACTTGTGCATACATATAGGTGTATCTGTAGAGTGAAGTTCTAGGAACAAAACTGCTGAGCCAAAGGACAAACCTATGTAAAACCTAGAGAGTTTTTGTCATAGTTGAACTTAAAAAAACACATCATCAACTTATTTTCCCATCAACAACTGTCTCTCAGCACATGCAAACTAACTCTGGGGATTGCCTATCTCCTCATATTTGCTTCCAAGATGAGTAAAAATGGTATCTTCACTTCCTGAAGGTTGATCATTAATAAAATGTCCATCACAGTGGGCAATGGCAAACAGTAAACCCAACCCACCACTATCAATATCACATAATAACCAAGATTACACTTTGATGGTCTAAGATATATTATCATACAAAAACTCCCACAATAATGAAAAAGAAAAAAAATACAAATCCCATGTTTTCTGGGTTTGGAAGGAGAGGGGAAGATTCTGACAACCTAATAATCACAGCTTTATAAGACACTGTTTAATTAGCAAAATAAAGATTGAGGAATATTTGGAGTTCCACCTCATCCTAATCTGTCCCTTTTGGGACACTACCTAATAACTAAGAAAAACTATGTTGCTGTAGGGTTCAGATGGTTGTTAAGTTCAGACCAGGCAACTTATTTCTCCTTCGTTTTTACTCAGTTATTTGTAAAACAAAGGCCTTGTTTGTTTTTTTGCTTTTGCATTCCTATGAGGTACTAGAGGGATCAAAAAATGCAAAATATGAGTGATATAAGAAATCAATTTACCCAAGAAGACATCTTTGTTAACTTAATGGTCTTAGGTACCTTGACTATAAAAGTGGTATGTAGGAAGGGCTCTGTTGTTCTGGTGAACACTTCAGATCCATTACTATTGTTCAAAATGTTTTGGGGACTGATTCCTCTTTAGGAATCTATGACATATTGCGTTAGGCAGGAGTGACATTCTTAGAATGCAGGCCTGATTCTGGGAAACATAACTAAAGCTGGTTAATTAAATGATAATTTACCTTTGCAATACGATTGTTGACAATGTAGGTAAACTATAAATCTGCAAGACCTGTTTTACGTGAGTCATGAGTGAGATGTGCCATTTAATTGTTTTGAACATGTGTGGAACATTGGAATTACATAAGTTGCCTTCAAAATATGACACTTTACACAATATTAGTATAGTCGTTAAAAACTAGCCCTTTTTGCCATCATCACTTCTGGTGTCATCTGGGACATTTGATGGCATGCCTTTTGGACAACAAGACTTAAATATGTTTCTTTTAGAATTTTCTTTTTCTACAAAGAGTAATGAGTTCTCTCTCTTTTTTTTTTTTTTTTTTGGTTTTTCGAGACAGGGTTTCTCTGAATATCTCTGGCTGTCCTGGACTTGCTTTGTAGACCAGGCTGGCCTCGAACTCACAAAGATCCGCCTGCCTCTGCCTCCCAAGTGCTGGGATTAAAGGCGTGGGCCACCACCGCCCGGCTATGAGTTCTCTTAATTCCCTGCCAGCTCTCCTCCTAGTTCCCAGCCCAGCCCCTTCAAATGTTTCTCCCAAACGCTCCTCTGTCATTTCACCAACAGTGTGCTTAAACAGTCCCTTCTCCAAGTTTTCCCAGTACGAGCAGCTCCAAACTATAACAACTGTTGTAGCCTATCTGCTCTGCTCAGCTTCCCCTGGCTCAACTGTTCACCAGTCGTCTTCTCAATGTGTTAGCCCAATTCACTTTCAACCGTCTCCTGGCCCAATTCGCTGTCAGCTTCTCGTGGCTCAGCCGTCTATCTTCACTCTGGTCAATCTCTTTCTTGCATCCTTTGTTTTCCTCATCTTTAGCCCCATTCAATCTTCTTGCTTTCTGCACCAACTGTCTTCTGTAACCTGACTCTCCTGGCACCTGGTGCCTACTCCCCCTTCTCTCAGTCTCTGCTGGCCTTTTTATATCCTCCCCTATTCCCGGAAGTCCAAGAGGCAACCAACACTGAAGATCATGGGGTCAACTAGTTCTCCTAAAGGGCCAGTTGACTAGTAACTGGGGTTCCTTTAAAGGGCCAGGCACACAAAATAAATCACGCTACAGCTTCAGCTTTTCTGCACACAGTCACTATTTTCCATGGAACACTGACGTGCTTATACTTTCTTTTTGAAGAAGCAGATGATGTGGAAAGTCCTGTAGACGAAACAAGTCATCCAATGAAAAGGTTCTGGAAAGTCCCTATGACGCCTGATCGATTCCTTCTGACTGTCAACGCTCTGCAACAAGCCCACAATTCCGAAGCATTTGCCTATCCCCACAGGCCCCAAACTCAAGTCATTGACGCCTGGGGACCTTCAATTCCATATCAGAGGAAAGTCCTAACTTTCAAAGGAAAATCCCTTCAACAGGCGGTCGATCAGCTGAGAGTCAGCAATCTTCCCACAGAAGTGAAACAAACTAATATTCCCCTTGAAACCCAGAAACTGCAGCCCAACCTGAAAAAATCCTTGCACAGTTCCACGGTCCAGTCCACCTTACCCCAGCCCAATCTTATCCGTCCCAAGGTCTCTGACAGCTTAAGAGGTGACGAGCAGCTGACAAGTTCAATTGATGGAGCAATAAGACGTGCAGGCCCCCTAACCAGCATGCAGGTTATTAAACCAAACCGAATGCTTGCTCCTCGAGGTGGCACAGCCACTCTGTCTCTCAAGAAAGAACGGCCACGTTTCTACACAACCCTTGATCCTCTTAGAATGAATGCCGGGTTCATGCTGTTGACTGTGAAAGAGGAGAAAGCATACAGGGAAGCCAAGATGAAGGAGTATCAAGCCAGTGAATCCACTGAAGTGGTCGACCCAGGAAAAGCCAGCAAAGCTGCGTGGATTCGTAAGATCAAAGGCCTGCCTATTGATAACTTCATAAAGCAAGGGAAAACAGCGGCCCCCGAACTTGGACAAAATGTGTTTATCTAAACCAGGCTTGGGAAATTACAGCATCATTACAAAAGACAGACCAAGAGAGTGCTGGTGTCTTGACCTTTCTTTCTTTTTTTCTTTTGACATTTCTTTGGCAATTCACACAAACCTTTATATGAATCAAAGAATGGGCAGCGTTACAATAAGACAACAGGAGATGGGAGAGAGTGCCACCTGCATTCTACTTAGTGAGATGTAGGCAAGTTCACTGATGGGTGTCTGTGTCCAGAAACGTTTAACATCGGATATCAGGATAATATATGAACATTCCCTAGTATTTTTGCATAGAACAAAACTCAGTTCCCATAAAGGAGACAGGGAGCTCAAAAGGTTGACTTGTATTTACATCATTGTATGTGATTTTACTGGTCAGAACATATTCCATTAGTAGAAAATGAAGCATACCCATATTTTCTACAAAAGAGTCACTATATCAAGTATATCGAAGTCCTATTTAAATATTCAGGGGGTGATGTCAGGGACAAGGTAGATAATTTTGAAAATAGTATCTCACTTGCAGGGATATGGCTCACTGAAGGGCTCAGGACCTGTACAAAGAGTATAGTCCCTACACAGAGGCTCAAGAGCGTCAGCCAGACTTTATCCTTCATTAAGTCCCAGCTCTAGAGAGGCTAAGGATTGAGGGCTGAGCGTCTAGTTAGTTGGTAGGTACTACGAGGCAACACCCTGTTTCAAAAGCATTTCAGAGAACAAATATTGCACCTTAATCCTCCAAAAAGAGAGAAAGAAAGAAACAAAAGCCGACGCCCCCAAAACCAAAACAAATAAACAAAAACCAAACCAAACAAACAAAAAAACCCAAACTCAAACAGGTCAGATATTTACTTTCTTGTCAAATGTTCTAAATATAAAAAAACATTAATGAATTTAAATTGCATTCATATAGAAAGTGAGAACAATCAAAACACAATTCCACACATACAGGGTAGAATTCCACAATACTGGGTGGGTGACCAAAAACATTCTCCAAGCAGATCAGGACATAGGTCATCTGTCAACCTTTATGTAGGCATATCTGTTTTTTTAATCTATTTTATTTGGGTTCTTGTATCTCTACCTCCCTTCCAACACCCCAACACCAGGCAGGAGAGACAGAGGTTTAAAGCGGAAAGGGGAAGAAGGTCTGATTAGACTAATTCCTGCTGATTAGTGTCACTGGGTTCCTTGGGGCAAGGCCAATCTTCGTAGTCAAGATATCTCCAACTTCTCATCAAACTGCAGCGACAGCAGCCAAGAGGAGCAGTCATCGTCATCTTCTTCAGAGCATCCCATCCCTCTCTGGGATGGCATTTATACCCTTTCCAGAGTCCCCAGAATTAAACTATCTGTAGTTTGCAAAGATCACAGCCCTGCTAGTGCAGGAGACAATCATAGTTAGTGGCTGAGGACAAACTGAAGCAGCCCCATACCCTACACTTGGCATTAAAACAAAAACATATTCCTATGACATAACTGAGTTTTTAAAGAACCCAAAATTCACAAGAAGGTATGCAATTGCTTTGCCAAGTTTTCTCTCTTTTGGGAAATTACACTGATGTTTCTTCACTATTTTGACTCTAGGTTTGAAATTGTGCTGGCAAAGAGTCAGATAAAATCTGGGGTTCAGTGAATAGAGTCCCTTCAGTTAAGAAAAGGTGGGGATAGACACTGCATGAGTCTTCCAACAGTCTGACATAAGTTGAGCAAACAGAGTATTGCTGTCCTGACAGTTGCAAAGATGGCTTTAACTTTTCTGAATTTTAGGTCTAGGCAAGATCACACCATCAGCAGATGACTGAAAATAGTAATAAGAGCAATAACTGTCATTTTACCTAATGCTCTGTAAATCCACCACTATCCTTCCCACTTTACAAGTGAGGAAACATGTCTATAGAGATTGGTTATAAAACCCAAGGGCCTCAGTGCTACCAGCCTCTCTGTTTGTGATCTGAGGTTATACCCCTACTGGTTATGCTAGTCCTCTTGCCTTTTTCTTACTCATTTTTCACTCCTTCCCAAGGACACATTTACTCCTTAAGCATTTATAAATTTTAAAACACAAAAGAAAGACTCTACCGAAACACATTTACCAAGTTAAATTGTCAATTGTAGAATAAAGCCCCGCCTCTCTCAGGGCATCTACGCTGTTGGTTGGTAATGTCTGTACTTCACAGGCAGCAAAAGCCATTTTCCCTTCATAACCCACGAAACTTCCCTTTAGGATCCACTATACTAGCCAACTCATTCCCAGGTATTTTGCTCCCACTTGGAGGTGGAGGTGCGGATCCTGCTCCGCCCACACTTGCCCCGCCTATCTCCGCCTTGCTCACTACCTCTGCGACAAGGCCCCGCCCAACGCCCCGCCTCCTACTGCGCGCGTCCACAAAAGGACCCGCTTTCGCAGCTCCGCCCATCATGTAGCCCCGCCCTCTGAGGTATGGACCCACCTATCACTTTTCCGGTCCCGGGAGTTGCTCCCGCCTACGAGCCTCATTGGAAAGGAAGTGTTGCCGACATGTAGCTTCCGGCTGGGCTTGTACGTTGGTCGCGGAGCCGGACCCCGTAGCTTCTGAGCTGACGTGGCTCCCGGAAGTGGGGGGGGATTGGCACAGGGCCGTCATGTTGTCACAGGTGAGGGAGGGTGGCCGGGCATCGGGAGCCAGTGCGGGCGCTTGAGTTGGGCCGGGGGTCTTGTCCAGAGCCCCCGAGACTGTTGTGTTCGTGTGGCTCCCCCGCCCACTGCCTGAGTTGGAGGAAGGGGAGGCTGGGTGGATAGGAGTGCGAGGCCTGGGCTAGTTGTCGCTAGATAGTTCTGTGCACTCTGAGGTCTCGGGTGGACCCGTGACCCAGGAGGCGCGGAGCCGGGGATGCTTTGTAGAGAGGCTGGTCGCCAGCGGGCATGGAGCGCTGGCTGCCGGAAGCTCTAGGTGTGAGGTCGGGTTAACCTCTCCTCATCCCACCCGGATGAGGGGAATGGCATGTAGGCGTCGCTCAGCTCTGCTGCCCTGACACTCAAGGGCGGGTCAGTCCTGGAGGGAGAGAAGACTGCCAGAGACTTGGGTTCCAGTAGCTGATACCACGCTGTTACACTGAGAGTCAGGATGGCTATCACATTTGTGCCCATAGGGACCGTTGTGGCCAGTTGACTTTTGGCTAGAGATTAGTAAACGTAATATAATATTTTCTTCCTTTAAAATTTTACTATGAATTCACATTTAGTTTATATCATACAGGTTTCTTGCCCTACATTGTCTGGTTGGGGTTGGGGTGTTTGAGGAGATGGGATCTGCAAAGGGTGTGGAGAGGGGAGAGGTTAGGTTGGGGAACAACGTATTTTCGGGTAATTAGACTCACCAAGTGTCTGAGTATGAGCCAAGTAGAATTTGTGATCAGAAAAGTCTACTATAGGGAAATGTGGAGTAGAGAAAATCCATTGGTGGTTTCAACTCAGCTCTCTGAAGGTGCACCCAGATTGAAGGAGGCTGGGGAAAGACAACCATGCCTGTTCCCACTCTTAAGTCTGTGACTATGAACCTTGGATAAGCCCTTCCACCTACTGGGCATTTGACATTTTTGTAGTCTCTACCTTCCCTTCTCTAGGCAACCTGTGCGTTAAAACTTTTCGTCAGACTTAAACATTTATTCCCTTGTCTTTTTGTCTGATAATTTTGCTTTTTGTTTCACCGAGAAGCAGCCCACCAGAGGAATCTTCATAAAACTGTCTTCTCTGTTTGCATCTTTGCTCGTAATCACCTACCAGTTCTTGTGTGGATTCTGTGGTCCTCAATTGTTAGGTTCAGCTAATGCTTTAGCTTCACCTTTGCTCCCTGGGAAGTGTTCATCAACTTTACTGATGAACCCCCAATCAACTGAACCCCCTTTTCCTTTTGGGAAAGCTTGTTTGTGTTAGCACAAAGACATGTTTTAATTTCTCCTATGTTTTTCCTTCACCTGTCTCCAACTGATGATAACCGTCTTGACTCAGCCTTTCGAGTGCTGGGATCACAGGCACAGGGGGCCTCACTTGTACTTTCTGTTATTCTTAAAAAGTAAAATTCCCCACAGTAGCATCTCTGATGTCGCCCCATTCATTCTTCTCGAAACATTTGTGCACATTTGTGTTCTAATTCTGTCTCATCAGTTCTAGTTGGCAGTTCTCCCTTCCCTGCTGTTCTGTTATCTGTTGTTAGAAGTCCACAGTTAGAAACCCATTAGTCTTTTGCTTTCATCTTATGAGCAGCAGCATTCTTCAGTTGTTGAGATCCTCCTGAAAGCACTTTATTCCTCTTCCAGGATCATCATGCTGGTGTGAAGAGTGTAGTGAGAATTTTGGTTTCTTAAAAAAACCCAGTTATATTATGTAAATATGTTTTAATCCCAGGTGTGGGATATAGGTCTGCTTCAGATTGTCCACAGCAGCAGCTGACTATGTGTCTCATGCTCTGGCAGGGACTTGATTTGTGCCGGCTGCAGATAGTTTAATTCTGGGAACTCTTGAGAGGGTATAAATGGGAGAGCCCCAAGACGGCCTGTTGTGGCTGCTACTTTCCCTGTTGCTGCCCTCTGTGCTGCTGGTTCATTCATCCTGCTGTTGGTTTTGCTGTTTTTGGATTGCTGGATATTTTGATGAAGATCGGGCTTGTCCCAAGGGACCCAACTTCCCTAATCAGTAGGAAATAGCCTACAGAGGTCTATGCCTTCTTTCCCCTCTAAATTTCTCTCCTTCCTGGTGTTGTGGAGTTAGAAGGGTTAAGGGTTGGAAGGGAGGTAGAGGTATAAGAACCCAAATAAAATAGATTAAAAAATATGCAAACAGAAGAATTTTATATACTAATTAGAAAGACCTAGTTGAAAGAGTAGGAAGAAAATGATATAACATGTCCTAGAGACATGATAGTTGTCGATTTTGCCTCAGATAAGAGAAAACATTGTCAGAAGTCATGGAAACAGGATGTAGTAACATGGTTTTCTGAAGGAGCCAAAAACCATTTACATTTATCCCCAGGAGTTTCAGTTTTCTCTGTGACTTGAGAGTAGCTGATAATGGATGTCAGCATTCAGGGGTATCATCTGCTCCCCAGCGTTCTTTCAGGGCTCAGTCTGGTGTTAGCTGATTATTAGATCATCACAGGGAGTTTGGTGGGTTTTTTTCCCCAGATGATAAGCATTGGGGTGGAGGATCTGCAGGTGCTTTTTTCCCTAGGCTGTGAATTGCTGGTAGTTGTAACTCATGATTTCGCCTTTCATTTTGAAGATTGTGTAGGTTTGTATGTAGTAGGCAAACAAGCACTGAATTTCATTTTTATTATAGATATTTAATTTCCTAATAGGATAGTAATGATGACACTGAAGATGTCTCACTGTTTGATGCAGAAGAGGAGACAACCAGTAGACCAAGAAAATCCAAAATCAGGTACAAGGTTTAGATGGAGTTGTGTTACTGTCTAGTCTATTCTGTCCACATGTTGGTGCCAGCTGAAGGGATTTGTGTTGATTTTGTTGTTGTTTTGACATAATCTCACTGTGTAGCTTTGGCTGGGCTGGAACTCACAGAGATATGCCTGCCTCATGTCTCCCTAGTGCTGGGATTAAAGATGTGTGCTACCACACCCAGCTCCCAGTCCCACTTTTGATGTGAGAAAACATCTGACAAAACCAAAGAGGGAAAAAAAAAAACAAAAAACAAAAACCGTATTGGGAGGTTTCAGTGCATGGTTACTATTTCTGTTTGGCTCTGTGCCTGGGCCCATGGTGATTCTGGACTTTGCGTCAGAAGGCTGTGGTGGAGAAACGCTGCTTAACTCACTAGCAGCCTAGAAAAGAAATACAGTAACCTGTCCTAGGTGATGCCACCTCTAAGGTTTCCAGCACTTCCCACAACAGTACTGTTGTCTTTGAGGTGGGGGTGGGGAGGGTGGGATCTGGGCTTCAAAATGAACCCATGGGGGTATCCAAGGCGGAGTAGGTTAGACATGCTTGTGAGTTATTTGTTGATTTGATGTAGTGTGAGGTAACTTGAGATTAGTAGTTGGCGTATATGTAAATTTTTTTAAGCTTTCAAATTAGCAAACTTGGAAATCAGTTATTTGAACACTGATGATTTAAAGTCTGTGCTGACTGCTGTTTTCTGAGAATGCACTATTTCTTTATATAATTTCTGTAGGGGATGGGGCTTAACTCAGTAGTAGAGCTTAAGACCCTGGGTTCAGTTCTCAGTTTAAAAAAAAAAAGACAAAAAAAAATCACAAAAACAAGGAGACTTATAATTTCTTTGGATACATTTGATTTTTTTTGTAAATTTCAGAATTATATCTTATATAAGTAGCATAAAACTAAATGTACATCTAAATGTATTCTCTAAAGAAATTAATAAAGTAAAATTCTACTTTGATCTTGAAAACACTGTGCTAAGTGAAAGGTGCTGGTCACAGGAGACAAAGTATTGTGTGATTTTACTTACACAGAATGTTTCTAATGGGTGAATCTATAGAGACAGAAAGATGGTTGGTTGCTTAGGGCTGAGGGGGTTGGGAACAAAAGAGAGATGATTGCAGTGGGAACAGGCTTGCTTTTTGGAGCAATAAAATATTGTTAAATTGCTTGTGGTGATGGTCACACAACTGAAAATATTAAAAATCATTAATTTGTAGATAAATTGTGTGTATTTGAATCATTGCCAATAAAGCTGCTTTACAAACAATTCACTATACACGTACGATGAATCCCAGAAGTGAGGACAGGAAGAGTGTGAACTTAGGGCTGCCTGAGCTGCCTAATGAGACCATATCTGTAAAAAAGAGGAAAAGGAAGAGACAAAACTCCCTATGGTGATTTTGTCTTTGTCTTAGTACTCGAAGTGATTTCTCAATTTGGGACTCTTGTGGCATGATTAGATGACCTAAGCATGAAAGATTCTGGTTAGGTGATTTGAAAGTTTATATTCAATCAGGTGTCAGAGTCAGCGCATGTAATGTATTTTCTTGTGATAGTAGAACCTAGTTTAGGGGGCTGGAGAGATGACTGAGCGGTTAAGAGTACTGGCTGCACTTCCAAAGGTCCTGAATTCAGTTCCCAGCAACCACATGGCAGCTCACAACCATCCATAATGTGATCTGATGCCCTCTTCTGGTTGCAGGTGTTCATGCAGATAAAGCAATCATATACATAAAATAAATAAATCTTAAACAAAACAAAACAAAACAAACAAACCCCAGTTTAGTGGTAGGGACTTAAGAAAGAGGTAAGCTGTTTGTTTTCTCCTCCCCAGGTCTCTGCTTATTTCATGGCTATAGGTTTGCTAGCACTTGTGGTAGAGTGTAACTGTTTACTTTATTGTGTTGTGACTTTTAGACACCCAGTGGCATCCTTCTTCCATCTGTTCTTTCGAGTCAGTGCGGTTGTGGTCTATCTCCTCTGTGAATTGCTCAGCAATAGCTTTATTGCCTGTATGGTGACAATTATCTTGTTGCTGTCATGTGACTTTTGGGCAGTGAAGGTAGGTTCTATTGTTCTTATTTTAAAATTGTACTTACTATGAACTCAAATAATGAGTAAATTGAAAGGAATGGGACAGCAGTTTGGATTGGTGTTAATTCATCTGTTGCTTTAGGCCTTCCTTGTGTTAAAGTGCCAGGGCACTGATCACATGAACAATGCTCAGTTGTGGTACCATGTGCCATGCTACAAGAATGTCACTAGCAGCCATAGAATCTACAGATTTTATTCTGATGCCATTTATGAATATTCTGGGTATAGTTTTTATGTAAGGTTCCAATGTAGTTTGTCTGCAAAAGTTTAAGAGTCTCTCTCTCTCTCAGCAAAAGCTCCAGGGTACTTGGGACTTGGGGTCAGTCTTACTCAGCCAGAAGCAAGTTTACCTCCACAGGATATTTTTTTTTTTTTTTTTTTTTTTTACACAGGATATTTTTCAATGTCTGAAAGCGTTTTTGATGTTTACAAGTGGGGTTGAAAGTAAGGGCACATTTGTTTCAGTAGTAAATATACTTTTAAGGAAATAAATATTGATTGAAATCCCATCCTAAAGATAAGAACTCTGAGATTAGGTCAAAATAAAACTCTGACAAAAAAGATTTAACTGAAACAGTGACATTAGATAAAATAAAAGTAGCAAAGATAGCATCAGACCAATTCAAACACAAATCTGGCAGTATAAGATTAGAAGAAATAGGGGCCTAGGACCAGCATGGTGTTGCGTGCCTGTAATCTTGCAATTGGGAGGCAGGAACAGATGGATTACAAATTCAAGGCTAGCATGCTGTACATAGTGAGTTCTAGGTCAACTAGGGCTACGATAGGAGAATCTGTGCTGGCTAGTTTTATGTCATCTTGACACAAACCAGAGTTATCAGAGAGGAGGGAGCCTCACTTGAGAAAATGCCTCCAAATTTTGGGCTGTAGGCAAACCTGTAGGGCATTTTTTAATTAGTAATTTATCAGGGCCCAGCCTGTTATGGGTGATGCCTTCCCTGGGCTGGTGGTTCTGGGTTCTATAAGGAAGCAGGCTGAGCAAGCCGTGAGAAACAAGCCAGTAAGTAGCACCTCTCCATGGCCTCTGCATCAGCTCCTGCCACCAGGTCTCTTCCCTACTTGAGTTCCTGTCCTGACTTCCTTTGATGATGAACAGTGATATGAAAGTGTAAGCTGAGTAAACCCTTTCTTCCCCAAGTTGCTTATGTAGTGGTATTTCATCACAGCAATAGTAATTCTACCAAAGACAGATGACCCTGTCTTAAAATTAAAACTAGAAAGAAGGAAGGAAGACCTAGGAAGGAATTTAGAGATTTGGAGGAAAGATAGGTGCTTCATCTTAGGGAAAAGAAAGGGTAGTGCTCTGCATATGCTTGTTGCTTATCCTGTAAACTCTCTGCATCTTGATCTTGGCATGGCCATTTTGTTTAGTGTAGCCAGGCCTGGTACGTAGGGGTTAACTGGCTATTCTGGGGAGAGCTGAAGAATTTTGTGAAATAGCACACTAAGATGGAATTTATAATGCTTTAAAAATGTATGTTCATAATAATCTTTCCCAGAATGTCACAGGTAGACTAATGGTTGGCCTCCGCTGGTGGAATCATATCGATGAAGATGGAAAGAGCCATTGGGTGTTTGAGTCCAGAAAGGTAAACTGATAAAGTATGTGAAGGTTCCTTCTTAGCACCAAAGGGTGGAGGAGTCGGGATTGAAGGTGCAGCTGCATATCTCTTGCCCTGTTAGTAGTAAGTCAGACGGCAGCCAAAGCATGGTGCTTTTGCTGCTTGTCTGGAAATAAGGCATAGACAGGCCAGGGTCCTGAGAGCAGGGCAAGCTAAGCTGTCTGGTGGCCTGCTGATGAGAGTCGTCCCGTGGCCCCAGGTTTGTTGCCTTGCTGGGCATCACCTTAAACCTTTCTGCTTTTAGCAGACACTTCCTCCCATATCTTTTTCTCTTTGTTCCCATGGCCATTTCCTATTTGTTAGGAAGATTGCAGGTGGGTACAAGGTCAGAGTGATCGGTCTGTTCTTTGAGCTGGTGTCCTCAGGAATCGTGGGGAACCTGCTTCCAAATAGTGAACATTCTATTTGCTTGTAAACATTTTTTGGGAGACAGCATAAGAATCTAGGCAACACCACCAGTTAAATTGTTTGCCCTGTGCTGGAAGAGCCTTTCCAAGTACCACTTGTCAGAAAGCAGCCTCACTCAGTGAGCTTGTGTTCTTGACATCAGTTCTGCAGCGGGAACAGCTCCTCCCCCTCATCAATTCCTGGGTGTTGCTGAGACTTGAAATCTCCAAGATAACTCTTTGATTCCCTTAGCTCACCTAGAGAGGCAGGCAGAGCCTTCTTATGAGGAGAATTGAGTTTCATGGCTGTGAGAGACCATGTCTTCCTATATTCTGTCCCAAACAACGTGCAAAATTCTTGAGCAGAAACAAAGTTTAATATTTCCTTTATTAAGATTGTTTGGTGGTAGAGCCACTAACTTGTGTTTTTGGTTTTAACTTGGGACTTGGATCGCCTCTATTAATCTTTGAATTTGAGTGCAATGTGTTTTCTGTTTAAAAAGAAACTTTTACTGATAAACCTGATATCAGTGGTTGATTTGACATTCTCATAATCTGTTTTTGTAGTCAACTCCTCAAGACAACAAAACTGTTTCTGAGGCTGAGTCAAGAATCTTTTGGTTAGGACTCATCGCCTGTCCAGTGCTGTGGGTGATCTTTGCCTTTAGTGCACTCTTTTCCTTCAGAGTGAAGTGGCTGGTGAGTATCAGTGTTCAAGGGTAACTGTGGTTAGTCATCATTAGATCATTAGATCCATGCATCAGCCCATCCTGACTGGGTGGCTTCCTCTTGTATTTCTGAGTTCCAGTCCTCAACTCTGTTTTTCCCTGAGTACCAGAGCGCAGGTACTTGCCAGTTTCCATGGTATCAGTGGCTGTTGTGGTCTTTTAAGGAAACTTATTGATAACTTCTTCTGCTTACTTATTGTGGCTAATAGATTACCCCAGACCTCAGGAGCTTAGAGCAACTGTCAGCAATTTGGTCAGGGCAAGTCTTGGGTGGTCCAGCTCCTGGACTGAGTCACTGTTTGAACTCATCGTCACCATTGCTGTCACTCACTGTGGTCAAGGGAATGAAAGTTGAGTTCTCTCTTCTGGGAGCTGGGAGGATGTGGAAGAGCATATGAAACAGAAATACCATTCCTGTTGTATTTGGAAGATGCAATTGTCACCTGAGCCAACTGTGAGTCTTGTCTCTGTAACAGTTGGGTTTACTGCATTTGACATGCAGAGGCTTCGTGCCTTGTGACATTATCTATACTGCTCCTCAGGCTTTAGTATCTCCTATCTCTGTTTTATTATAACACCTTAGTTTGTGAATGTTCACTCATATTTTTCCTATTAGGATGTAGAGTTCTGTTTGTTTTTACTTTCAGTAGCCATCTTTATATATTTGTGACATAATCTTAAGATTAGGGGATATATTCATTGTTTGTGGGTTGTTGCTGCAGTAGAGGGGGGTTGTGTGGCTTCTCACTTGTGGACCTTGGTTTGTTGAGGTTTAATCTAGGCATAGTGCTCTTCTTTAGCACGCCGAGAACTGTACTTGGATGTTTTTATTGACTTAAAGCAGTGGTTCCCAGCCTGTCTAAAGCTGCAAGCCTTTCATACAGCCCTCATGTCATAGTGACCCCAAACAATAAAATTATTTTGTTGCTACTTCATAACTGGAACTTTGTAAAATATCTGCTATACAGGATATGTGATATTGGACTCTCAAGGAGGTTGAGACCCACTGACTTAAAGATGGCTGTAGATGGAGAACATTCCTCTGCCTCTGTCTTTCCATTCCTGTTTGTTCTTGTGCAATTTTGTTTATTAGGCTTGAGAACAGTTACCCTTTAAAGTACTTTCTGAGACTTTGGTCTTGATGTGCTTCTGGACATGCATGTTTGCATGAGTGTGTGTGCAGGAAGCACATGGATGTATTCATGTGTGTGTGCATATGTGTGTATGCATGAGGAAGACAGAGCAACTTCAGTTGCTGGTTTGTTTTTCACCAGTGATCCCCAGACTCTGCCTCCCAGCATGGGATTGCAGTGTGTGCCACTGCAGTGGGGTTTGAACTCAGTTCCTTATGTGTGCTCAGCAGGTGCTTTCCTGACTAGATCTACTTTTACATGCATTCACATGTACAAGTCCTTTTATTGTGGTTTCTTGTGTTGTCTGGTTGGCTACATTTTACTGTTGAGTGAGACTTTAAAAAATGACTTATAAGTTTATTCTCTAGCTTTTTATGCCAAAGGATATGTCTCTGACTACTCTTGAAGGATGATGTGGTCATGTTACTCCAGTTTGTTTTAAGCTACTGGATTGTCAAGAGAAAAAAAAAAACCTAACCTTTATGTGAATGATTCACTTTCTTTTCTTTGATCTCTCTCTCTCTCTCTCTCTCCCTTTCCCTTTCCCTCCTCTCCTCCCTTCTCCCTCTCTCCCAATGTTAAAAGTGTCACAGGCAGGACATGTCTGTATTTATTGTACCTTGTACCTACTTGTCTCTCCATCTTGGGTCATTTATATGTGTTTCTATCACTGTCTTCTACTTACTCTACTCTTCCATTTTTTTCTATTTGGTCAGGAAGTGTTTTAAGAGTTCTCCATCTGTCAACTGCTTGGGGAGTGGGACATAACAACTAGACAAGCAAGAATACTTGTCCTGTAGAGCTCCTGTTCTAGTGGAGCAATTGACAGACACTAAAAAGTAGAGTTGGGGATGTTACGTGAGGTCAGGAGTGATGGGAAGTGGAGGAGGTGGGCAGCTGCAGCAGATTAAGGGCTACAGAGGCAATGTGCCTCCCAGCCAGCAGTCTCATCTCTTGCTCTCAGCTTGCCTTTATGCCTGGACTCTCACCTTCAGGTCTTCTGTAGACTTGAAGCTTCTGCCTTTCCAGTGTAGATTCTGCTCTGTCTTTGGAAGTATGCTGCTTTGTTGTCTGCTGGTGGGGTTTTGTGAGTGGCTTTCCTTTTTCCCTATCCATTCTGCTGACACTAACAGTGGTAGCTCTTGTGTAAACCATTTTGACTATGCTGCTGGCCTGTAGGGAATTCTTGATGTTTTCCATGATTTACTGAGGCTTAGAGTCACTGTCATGAGTCTGAACTGAAATGCTATGATTGGTGGTCTGCACACACAGGTGTGAGGACAGGAGTGCAGCCAGGCTCTGCTGCCTTGACTAGCTCATGTGGGTCTTGCCTTCACTCAAGGAGTGGCAGTTTTGTCTTCCAGTTGGCTGTGAACACTTGTCTGAGCCTTGTCATGGCCTTAGCTCCAGGAGACTCAGTCCAGTCTTGCATTTCTGTATTTTTTTTCTTTCTTGTTGCATATGTCCTTTGACTTTGGGCTTCTTTGTGAATTTCAAGGTGGTGGTGACTTAGTTTATTTTTCTTGGAGCTTCTTGAAGAATGGCACCAGACTGGCCCTTTCTCTGACCAGCAGCTCTTCTTTGCTTACTGGTTTATTTGCTTTTCTTTAAAAGTCTACTTGTGGGCAGAGAGATAGCTCAGGTGGTAAGGTGCTTGGTGCCCAAGCATGAGGACTTGAGTTCAATCCCGAGCTTCCTTGTAAAAGGCTGGGGCAGTATGCACACCTATAATCCCAGCACTGCGAAGGTAGAGACAGGAGAATTGATCCCTAGGCTTATTGCCCAGCCAGTATAGACAACTTAGTAAATTCTGGATTCAGTGAGAGACTTTGTTTTAGAATAACGTTGTTTAGAGTGAGTGAGAAAAATACCCACTGTTGACTCAGCCTTTACATGCATGTGTACCCACACACATGCACACAGACACATGAACATGTACATACACCCAGAACACACACACACACACACACACACACACACACACACACACACACAGAGAGAGAGAGAGAGAGAGAGAGAGAGAGAGAGAGAGAGAATTATAACCATTTAAAAGCGTACTTGTTGCCTTTCAAGGGGAGGGAGATCATGATGTGTGACTTCATTGTCCATCTTCAACTTAGAAATACATTTTAAAGCTTGTTTTCATTTAATTCAGTTGATGCTCCAGCAGGATCCCTACTCCATCTACAAGTGGACTTGCCCTGTGGCTTGCTAGCACATAATGCCCAGGAGCATCCCAGTGTCCACTTGGGAATTTGCTGGAGGCCACTGAAGTAGACATGAGGTTTTGTGTTTACTTAGGCATCTGGTAATGGCCTCTAATCTTCTATGTGTTTCCATGAAACGTAAGATTAGAGCAGAAAGTATAAGCTCTGCTTCTTTCTGGTTTTTATTTTAATAAAGAATTCTGACTACCTTTAAAATATTTGAGGTAGTCAGGTCCTTTTGCAGAGTTTCCCAACTTGGTTGATTATTTTCAGGTTTATGTACATATTGTTTTCTTTCTTTTCTTTTCTTTTTTTTTTAAGTTACTGGCATATATTCATTGTATAGTGATAAGTTTCATAAAGATATTTTAATTCAAATCCTGTATTTGGATAGATTGACCCCTCAAACCCTCCCTCTTGGATGCTTCCCTTCTTTCTTTTACTCCTTTACTAGAATTTTAGCCAATTTTTTAGTTAAACATTTAATCCTTCAAACCATTATTCAACTTGCCATGGGTTAAGGAGAGTATGATCTGGAAAACAACATCCTGTCTATCTGGTTTTTCACAGAGGTAAGTGTTTCCTGCATGTGTTGTTGATAGAAGGATGTAGAGCAAGGGCTAGCACACAGGAGTTCAGGTGTCCAGCCTGACGTCTGGTCTTGTACCCTGCTGTTGAAGCATAGCTTTATCTGTTTGCTTGTTGCCTGTGGCTGCTTTGGGACTAGAAGGGGTAGAATTGAGATACAATGGAATTGAGTAACAGACCTTGATTTATGGCCCATGGGATCTAAACTCTTGTGTTGTTTACAGAATTTGTTTGTTGATTTTTGTTGAGTATTTAATTGCAGGACATCATCTTGTTAGTTTTTTTGTAATCATGTTTAAGAGCAGGCATTAGTCTTCCGTTTCCTCTCAGTTTTAGGTGTCTGCCATGGTGTCGGCAGGATCAAGCAGCTTTCAGAATATCTTTCTCCTGTCGTGGGAGAGCAGCCTGTTCTCTTTCCATCAGTATGCGGCATAGATCTTCCTGACCTGCTCAGTGTGCTCTAGAGGGAGGGGGGGGCATATGGGATTGGATATGGATAGTGTAGAAATTTGAGTGAGATATTCCCTCATAGTCTCAGGCATTTGAACACTTGGACTCCAGTGTATGGTGCTGTTTGGCAAGGCTTCAGAATTGTGGCTTTGCTGGAGGAAGTGGGTCACCAGATGCAGGCTTGGCAAGCTTAAGGCCTCAACAATACTCCCCGTTTGCTGTCTGCTTTGTGCTTGTGGTTTAGGATATGAGCCCTCAGCATATGCTACGGCTACCATGCCTGCCTGAGCTCTTGCATTGCCATTATGAACTCTAACCCTCTGGGACCATATACCAAAATAAAGTTTCTTCTATCAGTTGTCTTGGTCATGGCGTTTTATCACAGCAACAGAAAAGCAAATGTGAATGAAAATGATGATGCTTGATGGGTGATCTGGTGCTTTCAGCAGGCTTGGGAGTCTCATTGGTTCCACTTCTGACTTGCAACACTTTCTTTTCTCACCACGGTCTACCTTGTCTCATTTAATGGCATAGATAAGAGTCAGTTTGGGGCGAGTAACTATTGATTGTTTCCCTCTCCCAGGCTGTGGTGATCATGGGTGTGGTGCTGCAAGGTGCCAACCTATATGGTTATATCCGGTGTAAAGTGGGCAGCAAGAAGAACTTAACCAGCATGGCTACTTCGTATCTTGGAAAGCAGTTTCTGCGACAAGTATGTGTTTCTAGATATGATCTGTGACTGATACAATAATGTCTGACTCCTGTAGAGTTTACTTTTTAACAAATGCTTGCTTTTAAGTTATTTTAATTTTAATTTAATTTTTTAAAAATGTATGGAAGTTTTGCCTGTATGTCTGTGAACCACATGTGTGCAGTACCCACAGAGACTAGAAGAGTGCATTGGTTGGATCTCCTGGAACTGGTGTGACAGATGGTTGTGAGCCTGCCATGTGGGCTCTTTGAATCAAACACTGTCCCCTGGAAGTGCAACTAGTAAACTAGTACTCCTAGCTACTGAGCCATTTCTCCAGTCCACCAAGTGCTTTGGAGCTCTTTAAGTTACATTATTTAAGTATGAGATAATGACAGAGGTGTCTTACTTTTATTTTGTAGACTTTTAGGATATTTCAAATGTATCATTAGTTCTTAAAGTTATTTTGAAACCAAGAGAAGTAAATTATCATTGGCAATCACTCATTTTTCATAGATTATCTCAAGTTCGGTTGCTTTTCATTAATTATGGCTGCTTTAAATAAAAGTTCTTGAAGAGCGTATATTGCATGGTTTCAGGGTGTATAAGCACAGGCAAATGGAAAAATAAGACCTTATCATTAGTATCACTTTAAAGTACTTTGATTCCCCCCTGCTCAGAACACAAGGTTTGTTTGTTTTTGGAATTCTTATTTTGTGTGTGTGTGTGTGTGAGTGTTTTGGCTACATGTAGGTCAGTGTACTACATTTGTGGTACGGAAGCTAGGTGAAGGCACCCAGAGGGGTCCTCTGGAACTGCAGCTATAGATGGTTATGAGTCACCATATGGATGCTAGGAATCAAACCCTGGTCCTCGGTCAGAGCAGCCAGAGTTCTAAACCATTGGGTCATCTTTCCAGCCCCAACAAAGTTTATTTATTTTATAGTTCTTCAATATGATAGTTGGAATCAAGGCTTTTGGTGAGATAATGACGGACTTATGGTTACAGGTTTGAGTAAATGAGGTTTTCATGGTATATATGTATGTATATGGGAATACTCTCAGTGAGGTTTTCATGGTATATATGTATGTATATGGGAATACTCTCAGTGAGGTTTAGTAGCAGGGTTGGAAAGGACAGTGGGTCTCAGACTCTACCCATGAGGCTTCCTGTTTAGCAGATGTGAGCCTGTCATCATGGTCAGCATTTCTAACAAATTGATGTCCAAGGAGGACACTGAGTCCCTGAGAGGTGAAGTGACTTGCCCAGGAGTGCAAAGCCCGATGGTCACCTATGCCCTAGAAGTTTATTCTTTTCTTCATTTTATGTCACAATTTCTCACTATAGAAGATAAAAAGTAGGGGAGACGAATAGTCTTTTAAAAATTATTGGTGTGTATATATACTGGGGGCATGTGTGTGCAAGGCATGCATGTGGAGGTCAGAGGACAACTTCAGTTCCCTTCCTTCCCCCATGTGGGTCATGGAGATCAAACTCAGATCATCCAGTTTGCTGTTGTACAAAACATCTTTACATGTTGAACCATCATAGAGAGATATGATTTTCACTGTTGGATTTTTGCATGGCTCATGCTATGGTCCACTTGTTGTGTATGCCTTAGTATTGTGGGATTTTCTTTTTCTTAGTTTGGCTTGTTTTTTTTGAGACATGTCTCACTATGTACTCTTGGCTGGCCTGGAACTTGCTATGTAGAGCAGGCTGGCCTTGAACCTCATAGAGCCTGCTTCTACCTCCTGAGTACTAGGTTTAGAGGTGTGTGTCACCACATCTGACAGTGGTGGGTTTTAGTTTTAATGTATTAGACTTACCCCTATGGTTTTCAGTGTTTTAAGTTGAGAGGGACTTTGCTATTGAACCTTGGGCCTCATATAATATTAATGTTTTATTTCATGGAATCTGGCAACACGTTCCTTAAATATGACAAGCTGGACATCAGAGTGGATGATGGAATCTACAGGTTTTTTTTCTACATTGTATCTACTTTTTAAGCATGAAAATAATAATAATGTGTTGAAAATAATGTAATATAGGAGCTGGCACTGCTATTTTCCTCGGTCTGGTACTGTGAGTTCCATGGTATATGAAGTAAAATAATGTTGATATTAAGGAGTCTCTTTTTCTCTTGCAGAACACTGGAGATGGTCAGAGTTCGTGAGTAAAGGTGAAGCCTGTGTGTCATGGACTCTGGGGCAACAGAGAAGATTTTTGGTGTTAGAGCTCGGTCTGTGTTGCAGAGTAGGGTGCTGGGTTTATTTTTGTCACTTAAAGCTTATTTAAAAGAAAGAAGCCTGGTTTCATCTTAAACCATATAGGGCTAGAAAGTATGGTATATCTGGAGACTGTGTTGTAGGTGTATTTGTTTTCACTATTTTATTGGGTTCTTATACTTCTACCTCCCTTCCAACTCTTATTCCACCCAAATCCCTTCCAATCCCCCAACACTAGGTAGGAGAGAAAGAAGGTTAGAGGAGAAAGGGGGCATAGACCTCTTTAGACTACTTCCTGCTGATTAAGGCCATTGGGTTCCTTGGGGCAAGTCTAGTCTTCATCAGGATATGTCCAACTTCTCATCAAACTGTAACAGCAGCAATCAGAAGCAGTCTCCCCCACCCCTCTTTAGAGTTCTCCTGTCCCTCTCTGGGCTCTGGCGTTTTTATCCTCTCAAGAGTCCCCAGAATTCCACATGTAAACTGGCAAAAATCATGCATGAAGCAAGCCAGAATCACCTGCTGTGAAGCAGCCTCTTATCCTACACCTGGGATTAAAACAAAAACATATTCACATAGCATAACTGGGTTTTTAAAGAAACCAAAACTTATTACACAGTGTCAGAGTTTGCTTTGGGTGTATGTATATATAGACAGTTCTGTAAGGGCAACATGTCCCAAATTCGTGTGTCCTTCACATGTGCTAGATCTTTACATGTTGATCCATAGAATGTAGGAAGAGGTGTTCAGTTTGTCTCAAATCTGTTTGCATAGTGTTTCTGTACATTGTTCTTAGAGGTAAGTTTTGATTCAGTGGTAAGGGTGAACATGTTGGTTTATGTATGCATTAGAAAGTTATTTTAATGTGTTCTTTAGGGTAAAATTTCTTATCTTAGACTTACATAAAGCAAGTATAAGCCAGATTTGGGCAATAGTGTTAATTGATTTCTAAAATTTTGTTTTTACTTGGTAATAAGTCATTTACTCAAGGTCCATTTGACATAAGTGGATCTTTGTAGCTGTGAGAACACCCAGGGGCAGCTGCTGCTGTGTTTCTTTTGTGGCTATAGGTCACTCTGGAATGGTCTGAAATCATTTAGTGGTCTTTGTGTTACTATTATCTTTTAATAAGAATATTATTCTTTTTTTTCATTTTCAGGCCAGACTACATGTTTTATTTTAGAACTGGGATAGAGCCAAGGAATCTGGAAATAATTAAAATAATTCAGTGACTTTGTTAAAAACAGGCAAACAAACAAAAAAACCAAGGTTACTGCAGAGTTAAGGGGGCTCTTATTTCTGTTTGAAGTGAAAAGGAGACGGATGACAGAGACCAGAGTGAGCATGATCAGCAAGTCAATGTAAAGAGCAAGCCAAAGTGCTTTAGCCTTTCCACTCCTCACTGGAATAGAAAGAATTCAAGAGTCAAGTTAAAAACATTGAGCAAGTACAGAATAGGGGGAAAATTTAATACTGATCTTAAAAAAAAAAGTTGATTTGATGGTAGTGCAATGCAAGCTGAAAAGCAAATAAGAGGGTTCAAAATGAGATGACAAAGGTAAGGATTAAAGACATACATAATAGAAAACAAAATGTCAAAAGACATTTTGATAACAAATGCTGAATGTCCTTTCATATACCTAAGAATAGGTAGTAGAAATTAAATATATATTATACAATATATACTATTTCAGACATATGCTTCCATGATCCTTGATATTGCATCTGAACTCAGCAACAGTTTCTGTTGCCTTCTTTCAATGGGGTCGTGAGGGCAAAGTTCTCTTTAGATTCATGATGAAAAGCCTTAGAAGGGTCAAAGTGTTTGATGCCCAGAGCTTTATTCAATTCTCCCTGAAGTCTGAGCTCATTTTTTATTCCATTTAACAAGTTGACATTGGAGTTTTGACACCTCTGATTTGAGTTGGCTATTTTCTGTAGCAAGCAGCTTTTATTTTTGTAATTAATTATTTGCTCTTAATTTATTTTACTATACTTAATTCCTTATGCCTCCTATCCAACCCTCATTCCTTCCAACCCTCCAACTCTAGATGGGCGAGAAAGAAGATTAAAGGGAAAAAGGATGGAGTTCTCTCTGAGCTACTTCCTGCTAATTAGGATCATTGGGTTCTTTGGGGGCAATACCAATCGCAGTTCAGAAGACCAGCAAACCAGGAGACAGCAGCAGGAAGAACCAGCAGCAGGGAGAGCAGCCACCTCTTTCTCTGTAGCCCTCTTCTCCTGGGGCTCTGGCTTTTTTTATTCCTCTCCCAAGTCCTCAGAGCTTGTATGCTGCAGCTGGCTAAGCCACGCCCCTGCTAGCTCATGAGACAATCAAAACTTTACACCTGTGTTTTAAACAGCCTCACACCTGAGATTAAACAAAAACATTCTCATAATTGGTTATTGTAATAAACTCATACCACAGTTTTCATCTTTTAGGGTGACCCAGTAGCTCCACATATAACTCTGATTTTACTTAGCTGGTTCTATGTTGCACCATGTTCATTCAACAATGCCTGCTTCTGTGCTTCAAATGCATCCAGTTGCTGAAAAGGTTTAGTTTTGTTAAATAGTTCTTCGTAAATGAGACACCATTTATTACTTCCCATGATTTATTCTGTCACTGCATTTTCTTTATCTGCTTTTCTTGATTCTTCCTCTTTGAGTTGCTTCCTAAAGTCTTCATCTTGCTGTCTGAGTTGATTTTGCAAATCAGTTATTTTTTGAAGATATGAAGATGTGATTTCTTTAATTTCTGCTTCCTTCAATGTTGATCTGTTCTGCAAGCTTGAAGCATCCTTGCATATTCTTATTTGGTGCTCTCAGCTGGCAATATCTGGTGCTGAACATCTACACTTTTTTTGGCCATGGTTACTTTTTCCTATACAGTCAAGTTCTCCAGCTTAAGATCTACTATTTCTTTAAGTGATGCCACTTTATAGTCTCTCAGCAGTTCGTCTAGCTGGTTCAGTTGTTCAGCGCTTGACTTTGTTTCCTCTTACAGCTGTTTCACCAGCCTTTCATTCTGCTCCTCCTCTGTACCGCATCCAACTTGTCCAGGGCAAGCTTTAACTCTTCTCTAAAGACAGTCTTCTCTGGAGTCATTTCCTCTTGAAAAGAGCAGAGCTGCTGTGCAGACTAGCAGATAGTTCCTTTTCTTTCTGCAGAAGGCCTGTATTAGCAATTCCTTTTGCTGCGGCTTTTCATATTCTTGTTTTTCCAGAACCAGCTTCTGTTACAATCTGTATCTCAGCACTGAGACTTTCAGCCCTTTCTCTAGCCTTATTGACAAGATGGTCTCTTTCTGTTTCAAGCAGCTGACATTTAATAGTCAGCTCTTTTATTTGCTTAGAAAATGTAATGTTTTTCTTAAGAGATTGTTTAAGGCTTAAAATCTCACGATCTTTCTCTTTCAAATCTTCTAACTGGGCAATAGCACATTTGTATTTTCAACTTGGTCAGATGCACAGAGCTTTTCTTCCTGGTATACTATTTTCCCTGGGAGTGTATGAGGCTCTTCTGAGTGGCCTGCAGCAGCTTTGAGCTCCATGCCTTCACGTTTAGCTGCCATACTCCTTCTCTTTTCTCTTTTATTTCTAAGTTCCATCAGTTCCAGGCTTAGAGTTCTCATAGTCTTCTGGTGACCATCTTCAGAAAACTTGGATTTTTAGAAGCTCTGGTTACTTCAATAAGCCTTTTTTCCAATGAAGCATTACTTGCAGAGAGAGATGTTTTCTCTCCGACTGCTGCATTTAGCTTTGCTTTTGTCTTCTGCAACTCAGATTCCATATCCTGGATCCCTTTGTCCTGAGCACCTCACTCTTACAAAAGAACATGAATCTCTTTTTCTAATCTCTTCAAATCTTTATCATTCTTCTGAGACTCTCTGACGCCAAAGTTTTTGCTTTTTTAGCTGAAGCGAGCAAAGTAGTATCTTTGTCAGTGTTAAGATTTATTGAGATTCTCTTTGGTTTTTAAATCTTTGTGATTTAAGAAAGTACACGCGTCCTTTAGATACTTGTGAAGTTTTAACATCATAAGCACCTGGAGAAGGAGCACATTGAATCTTTTCAGGAGCACCTTAGGAAAAGACATTCTGACACCTGGGTCCAGATGTGGCAGCAACCAAACACCTCAGCAACTCAAGAATATTATTCTTATGTAATAATGAGGGTAATTGTTTAAATGGCTGGCATAATAAATGCCTATAAAACATTGTATGAATTTATTTTTCTTGTTATAATGGGGATGTTGTAAATCACATATTTGTATTAAGGATATTTCTAAGGCAAAGCAATATTCTATAGACTAAACCAAATGTAAATGATTGTATGTAGGCATCTGAATTCTTTTGTAGCTACTGTAAATTTTGTTGGAATCTTTATGATAATAGATTTTATTGTTGACATTTTTAAATGTCTTTTTTATTGAATAAAGGTCTTTATTAGAGTGTAGCTTGGCAGGTGTATAACTTTATATTGATATAAAACTGCAGTTTACAAAGCATTAGAGAATCTCAAGTGGGACAAGACTGGGGAAGAAACACTCCAAAGCCGTTTCTTCCTTTGGATGAGTTTATTTAGTGTTTGTTTGCCATCCCACTTACCTCCATGTGTCACTCCATCTGACGAGGAAGGCTGTACTTACGTAGGACAGGTTTTTATTTGATCAGAAAGATCTAAATCTTGAGGATGGGAGGTTAACTGGCATCTGTTGTGGGAACCATGTTGTTTTTGAGTCTGAAATTCTAAACCAGTATGGATTTACTTTTGGACTATGCACGTGGGTGATCCACCATTTGCCCCTATTAAGTTTTCCTCCTTCCTGGGTGGAGCATGGCAACCTATTTCTAGATTTCACCAGTGAGACTTGGTGTGGCCATATGATCAGGCTCTGGCCAGTGGACACCCTTCTAGGAAGAAGGGTGCAGACATCCTCATCCCCTCCTCATTTTCATCCTACTGTCTGATGTTTTGAGAATTCCTTCCCTAGGGAGATGCAAGCAGATATCTATCCCCTCCTTTACCCACTTAGCTGACTTGCTGGGACTAAAATATTTTCTTAAAAGTTTCAGTTCAGTACCTTTTCTTTGTTCCATGCTGTTTCTGATTGCAAAGAAAGAAGTTGGATTCCTTGTCCCTTAGTGCAAGGTCAGATGGGGCCATAAAGACTTTGATGGGTGAGGCCAACCAGGTGAGAACTGTTAAGTCCATGTCACATCTAAGGGGACAAGAAGCTCTGCATCTTCAACCTTTTGTTGTCACGTATGTGCACCATGCTGCCAGGCCTTTCAGTTTCTCAAGAGAAATGGAGAATTTATGTGAAAACTGTCCTTTAAAAACATAAAAGGGAGAAAACACTTATGAAACCAAGTTCTATGTATTTGCAGGTCAAACACAGCTGAGCTAACTTTGGCATAGTGTAATGATTTTCAGACCTTCACATAAGTGGGACCTTCACACAAGTGGGCTCCCCCTGTGTCAAAACCTGGTGACATTAATGAAGCAGAGTGGCTCCTTCGAAGGCTGGATTGGAGGTTCTGGAACCCTGTCAGCCCTCTTCAGCAGTTTTCAAACAGCTTCCTGGGTGGCTTGAAAGGATCGAGAAACCAGAGTCTACCCTGAGCTTGGAAGACATTGATGGTCAAACTGGTCATTTCAGAGTAAAGCCCAGATAATTTCTTATGAGAAACAAACACTCCTCAAAGTCATGTCATTAATAAGAAAGGAAGAAGGAACATATCCCCAGTGCTTTCAGAGGATAGCATTACATGTATAATTTCTTTTCTCTTAGGGGCACTGTCCCCATGCTTTTCTTACGGCTGCAAAATCACTGCCACACCTGAAAATGACATTTGTTTTTAAGCTTGGAAAGAGGATGGACATTCCAGTCCTATCAGAGAAAGAGGGCTCAGAAATCACAGGTTTGGCTTCTACTTGATGAACATGATGTCTGTCATCCAATTTCAAGGCAGTCTGGGAAAACAAATGTTTAGAAGGCACACCAATGCCTTTGATAATCTGTTAATAAGGAGGAAGTGGGCCAGGGTAGCAGCAGCTACATGTGGCCATATTTCTTGTGTGGATGTTTATGTAGATGATGTCTGATGCTTGTGGCTCTTAGCATTGTTCCCAGAACATCCTTCTATCTGTTTGGAGGTGGGGCAAAGTTAATTCATTTAAGCACAAGCTGACTAAATGATTCTGTAAGGGTGTACCTCACTTTACCATGGCTCAGGAGTTGGATTTAGACTCTCCAGTAGTTCTCATGGGATAGTGCCCCCTGGACAGGGTGAGAGCTATGGATACTAGTTGCCTGGAGACACAGGCACAGTTTTGTGCATCTTATTACTTCTGTGTATTTATCTACATGGAAATCCTGTTTATAATGAGATGTACTGGAAGCTGACCTGGCCCTGTCAGCTGGACTGCTATGTTCTCATTTTGATGCTAAACCATTTCAACAGACTGAGTACTTCCCAAGGCTGCTTTGCCACTGATGGAGTAAGAGAACAAGGGCAGTCCTCCTCAAGTAGCATGGAACCAGGGTGCTATGCCTGGTTCCCAAACAGTGACTAAACATCCCCTGTCCTAGCTCATATGACTAATGGTGGTTCATCAACAGTCCCAGCTTTAGACCACTCTGTCCTTCCTTTCTAGATTAAAATGAACATCTTGACCAGTGCTCTCTGGGCAAAATTGATTCCTGGAGCCTTTCTCTGACTGTAATGGAGTTAAATGGAAAGACAACCGCGGAAGGGAAGTGGGGAAAATCGTGGATGTGGGGATGAGAACACATTCTACTAAGTGACCAGTGAGTGAAAGGAAAAACCACAGCGGGATTGTAAAGTCCCCTGGGACTTCTGAAAAGGTCACAGCACACCAAGACCTACAGAAATCATCAATAGCAAGTGTGCATAAGTGAAGGACAGAAACAGTCAAGACACTGAGATCTGAATGGTCAATAGAGTGGATCGTCTTTAGCTAGACTGATGAAGGCAAAAAGGAAGGCTATGATTAAAATCAGAAACAGGAGGGAATGAATGTCCCTGCTGACAGTACTAAGCTGCAGTGATTACTGAGTACTGTGTACCTCTGGGTTGAGTGTGGAACATTTGAACGTGCTTTGGTGTTTCCCTGGGACTTTGTGCTTCCCTCAGCCTGTGTCCCATGAATTGTTTCCTCCACTCAGCATTCTTACCAAGCAGGGG
>CAJQZJ010032004.1:7009942-7020008 GCA_907164525.1 Lophiomys imhausi | reverse complement strand
TCTTTCTCTCTTTCTCTCTTTCTCTCTTTCTCTCTTTCTCTCTTTCTTTCTTTCTTTCTCTCTCTCTCCCTCCCTCCCTCCCTCCCTCCCTCCCTCCCTCCCTCCCTTCCTTCCTTCCTTCCTTCCTTCCTTCCTTTCTTTCTTTCTTTCTTTCTTTCGTGTTCTGTCTGAAGGTATACCTGCAGGCCAGAAGAGGGCACCATATTTCATTATGGATGGTTGTAAGCCACCATGTGGTTGCTGGGAATTGAACTCAGGACCTCTGGAAGAGTAGTCAGTGCTCTTAACCTCTGAGCCATCTCTCCAGCCCCGGGATTTATTTTTGAGTATATTTGTTTCTTCATTTCCAATATTTATCTATTTTATTTATTCTTTGCTACACTAACTTGGATTTTTTTTATACTATAATATTATAAGAACCTGTTGGTATCAAGCACTCTTACTTGTTAGTGGTATTAGGGGGATTTAGAAAACTAATATCACATTTAATAGAAACAATTGAAAATACTGATTTAACAGTGCTCTTCCCTTCCCACCATGATGTGGTAAAGGGGAGGCCTAACTGGCTAGGAAGTTGGACAAGCTGCATGGCCCTCCTTTAAGCATTGGCTCAGAGGCCATTCATGCCTGTGATCCAGAGGAGAGGGCAGGCCTATGAAGGAGTGCCAGGGAGGAGATGGAGAATGGTCCAAAGATGGAGCGCAGGATAGGCTAGGTGAGTGGAAGCCTCACATCTGTAAGGTGGGAGCAGGGAAGATGTGGGCACAATGGGAAAACTCTCCAGAGGTCACAGTGACTGTCATGCTGAGCATATATCCTGGAAGACAGCTTGGGAATTAGAGAAGAAAAAATTTGGCTAAGTTCCAGGAAATGCTTTGCAGCCACCATATCTGAAGAGGCTTGCTTCTTTGCTTCCTTGCTCCAGTGGTGGATGAAGGGACTGAATGAGCATGTAGGTTGGTTGATGTTGGTTAACTGAGCTCACTGGTAGCCAGGGACCCATTCATGCATATTTTTTTTTATGACTTGATGTTTATAGCTTGGCCTCTGGAACCAAACTCATCATCGTATTGTGAACAGCTTCTGGCAGTTTTGAACACCCTGAATTTATAGTTGAACACCTAACCCTTCGTACCCCGTCCTGGGACTATGCTTAGAGATAAGGTCTTTAGGGAGACAATGAAGATAAAATGACATCACTGAGAGGGCTCCAATCCAGTGTAACTGGTGTCTTTGTAAGAAGAGGTTTTGATACAGGCTCACAAAGAGGATCCATGGAAAAATAGAGGGAAAAGATGACCACTGACAAGCCAAGGAAACCAGCCTCAGGGCATCAACCCTCCTGATACTTTGTTCTCAGACTTGCCAGTCCTCAGAACTGTGAGAGAGGAATTTCTTTCAGGCCCTGCAGTTGTGTTACAATTGTGTGTTACAATAGTGCTAACCCTAATAATCTGAACATCTTTATCTCAACTCTCACATCCAGTTAATCTTAGGACAGTCACCAGCATCCCTCCTCCATTCTTGTCATTGTCTCCTGGCTGTGTGCTGTGTGGGTAACTTACCCACAGAAGGACTTGAATTCATCCTGCTAAGGTCTTCAGCCCAACTCAGTAGATGATCAGAGATGTGTGTGTTGGCAGGGAGGTATGTGAAAGCTGGGTGTTAGAGTAACTGTAGTCTTAACTCCTTGACCTGGTATTCAGAGTCTTGTAATGTTTCCTGGTTTCATTATTCTAGATTTTCACAAGCAAAACAATTAAAAACACCTCTTTTCTTCCCACTGCTGCCCGATTCCAAACCGCTTTGGTGACATTTCAGCATGAAATGTCTTCCCATTGTGCATCTCAGCCTTCCACCAGGCCTCTGTTTTCTGAGGAGACCATCATACTCCTGCAGATGGTAAATTCCCCAGCAGAGCCTGACCCGGTGCCCACTTCACATATGTGTTTTTTGTGGGTCATCTCCAGGAACAGACAGAGAGGTGAATATTCTTGTGCAAGCTGAGGTGAGATTCTTGAACATTTAAGAGTATGCTCACTGCTGAACGGATGGTCCATGTCAATCGAGGGTTCAACATCTCTGCTTCTAGGAGCTAGCTGAAGGTAAAGGCCTGCACTTCATTCATGGTGAAAAAAGTGCTCTTGGCGCATTGCAGACTCTGTCTCTTGAAGTTGTGGTCTACTGGCTGGTGACAGGCCCTAGGTTTTTTGGTTTGAATGCAACATGTCCCCCTGGTGACAGGCCCTGGGTGTTACAGTGTGAATGTAGTCTGTCCATGGGCTCATATTGAAGGCTTGGTCCCCAGTTGATGGTGCTAGAAATTTTGGATGTTATTTTATCCATGATTCCGCCTAGCTGAAGGAAGTAGGTTATTGGGGGAGTGGGTCTTTGTGGGTATTTTATCCTTGCCTCTTGCCTCTGTCTCTGTTCCCTGTCCACCATGAGATTAAATAGCTTTTACCACACGATCCTCCCACCATGATGACTGTGTCACCGTGGGCCCAGAACATGTGGGGCCAACGACTATGAGCAGAAACTATAAGCCAACGACTATGAGCAGAAACCATAAGCCAACGACTATGAGCAGAAACCATAAGCCAACGACTATGAGCAGAAACCATAAGCCAAGATAAAGCCTCCCTCTCTTTAAGTTGTTTATGTCAGGGATTTTGTCATAGCTACAAGAAGAGTTTACTAACTGGAACCTGACTGTAATTCCAATACTTGGGAAGCTGAGGCAGGAGGATAGCAAATTTGAGGCTAGCCTGCACTACGTATCAAGATTCTGTGTCAATCAAACTAAGACAAACCAAACCACCACTACCACTACCAAAGCTAACAACCACACAGGGTTATGGCCATGGTAGTTAGAAGGGCTATTTTGCCTCCCTTATATTGGCCCTTGGATTCAGGGCTCACTTGAGAAAGGCATTGCGGACACCGTGTGTATCCAGCTCCTCCTCTCTTACCCAGAATAAGTCTTTGCTGTAATGGCTGTTTGCCTTCTGCAAGTGTACATTAATGGGGACTGGGGAGAAGTTGCTGGCCTGGTTCCCTTTCCAGTTGCTGTGTCACAGTACCCTGAGGAAGGCGTCTCAGAAGAGTTGATTTCCGCTTACAGTTCCAGCGCATCACCCATCGCTGCGCGGGTAGGGGGAAATGAAAGCAGCAGGGATTTGAAGCAGCTAGCCACACCCATATCAAGAGCAGAGAGGGAAAGAACAGTCACTCAGGTGTGTAGTCTCAACTCTCTACACTCTTAGATAGCCCAGGACCCAAACCCAGGGAATGGTGTCACCCACTTTTAGACTGGGTCTTCTCATGACAACTAAGGTAGTCAAAATCTTCACAGCCATGCCACAGGCCAACCTGATGTAGCCAGCCCTTCATCAAGACTCTCTTCCTGGGTAATCCCAGACTGTGTCAAGTTAACAGTTTAAAAGTAGCCGTCGTTATTGCAAAGGGTTATAACCATGATGGTAACACTTTTACAGGAATGTTGAATTTCCATCGTACGGGACTGTTTCAGACCATTGATGAACCCATGGTTTGTGTCTTGCTATGGGAAGCCAGGAAATACCAGAAACTAAGAACTTGGCAGACACAAATTTGGCTCCTAGTTGAAAATGTATACACCCCTTGTCCTGCTGTTTGACAGTGAGAAAGAGAACCTTCAGATTTTCAGATGAAAAAGAACACTCTGCCTCAATGCTTTGGAAATGCAAATCATTTAAGAGATTTAAACTTAAAAGCTTCTGTCCCCGCTATGGAATCTTGGATGAAAAGCCTTTTCGGTCATGATGTATATGCTAACCCCATCTAAGGCTTGTGTGATTCCAGTGACAATCCAAATGAAGGAAATGGATAACTTTTAAAGAAGAAACACTCAATTGTTTTCACAAAGAACATTTTTGAAAGCATAGTTTAAGATTCAGTTCACTTTAGGGGATATTTTTAGCATCTTGAGAATTTTCCAGATTGCTGACTAAGTAAGCCCAGGCTCTTAAAAATGCATGTTTTTAAACTCCACAATGCAGCATTGTCTAAGCTCCTTGCCATTTGAGACTGTAGTCTGAAGTCTGCCTTGGTTGCCTAGGGACTGTTCAGAGCTTTTTTGAGCCTCAGACACTCCCTTCTCCCCAAATGTGATGAGAGGGCACGTTCCCAGCATAGTGCAGAGAAAAGGGGACCCAGGAGTGGCATGTGAAAGAACAGAAAGTTACTGTGCTTCTGGCTCAGGGCCGAAAGGGCTTCTCATCTAATGACATTTATCATCCTAGCTTTGAAGAGAAAGCAATGAAGGCCCCAGGAGGAGAGGCACATTTCTGTGAGGTCCCACTCACTCTCTTTCAGCCTCATAGCAGGGAGGGTGCCTGGAGTGCATGGACCATCTCCCTTCTGATTTGGTGCACCCTGCTACTTGGGTATTGTCGCGTGGTCCAGTTAGGTTTGGTTACAAGCAGTGAGACTAAAGCACAGTGGTTGCTTCAGGAACCGGAAGCAGAAGTGTAATTCAATGTCTTCCAGTCCGAGCTACATCAGAGATGAAAATGTATCCATTGTCTTCTCCAGGTGCTTTAAAATGTACATACCTGACTCTGTAGGCATAGACGTACAAACGGTTTGATTCACAATGCTTTGACTTCATGGTGATGCAAAAGCCAGCGCACATAACTATTCTGTTCAGCACAGTGTTCAATTAGAACGGTGTTTTGCCCAGCTGTGGGGACTCTGTAGCGCCCTGGCACATTGAAGGCAGGCAAGGTTCAGCTATGATGTTTGGGAGGTTAAGCACATTAATTTCAATTTTGATTTAGGACATTTTAAACTTACTATAGATCTATTAGGATATAAACTGAGGACTACCTATCTGTAGTTTATCTAGCATCAATATGTACAACTGAGAGGATGACCCTCAGTAGTTTGGGGATTAAGAAACAGATAACTGCGGGGTGTGGTGGCACACGCCTTTAATCCCAGCACTCGGGAGGCAGAGGCAGGTGGATCTCTGTGAGTTCAAGGTCAGCCGGGTCTACAGAGTGAGTCCAGAACAGCCACGGATACACAGAGAAACCCTGTCTCAAAAAAAAAAAAAAAAGAAAGAAAGAAAGAAAAGAAACAGATAACCTTTCTACCATCTGGCAGGACAAAAAAAAAAATCCTACCTGTGAACCCCTAAACATTACAGAGTTTTGGGAGAAGCTGTTATGGTTGTATTCTCCTGTAGCCTTGGTCCCATTTAGTTCTCTCAGGGAAGGGCCTATACAATCTGGGGCTCATATGGAGAAAGGGCAAAGGACCTAGGTCTCATGATTCCTAGATTAGCGACAGAGCATTCCAGGGTATGTCTGAAGCCTGACTTTAAGGACATGTTGTAGTTTGAATGAGAAGTGTCCCCCAGAGGCTCAGGTATTTGAACACTTGGTTCACAATTAGTGGTGCTGTTTGGAGAGATTATGAGACTTCTAGAAAGGGGAGCCTTGATGAAGGTAGTACATCACTGAGGGTGGGCTGTGAAGTACTGGCCCCGTGCCACTTCCAGTTCATTCTCCCTGCTTTTGGCTACGGTTGAAGATATGTTCTCAGCTTCTTTCTCTGGATTCCTGATACTATGCCTTCTTTAGCATTATGTACTCCCCTTCTGGAACTTCTAAGCCAAAATAAACTCTTCCAAAAGTTGCTTTTGCCATGGTGTTTTTTAATCACAGCAACAAAATGTGACTATTACAGGAAGGATAGCTGACAAAGGTTTAACAAATATTCCCAGTTAGCCTCTTCCAGGGTACTTTGCCTGGGTCCAGTCTCTTCTACATGCCCCCTTCAGCGTGCCAACAATTCATGTCTCAAGAAAAAAAAGGAGAGGAAGCTTCTGGGTTTGTCTTCTTGACTTTTCATCCAGTAGGCATTTTAATGAGGGAGTCTCAAAGCAGGTTCGAAGAACCAGTGTTTTCAGCATCATCAGGGGAAGTTCCTAGACATTCAAATGACAGTGTCCCACCCACCTTTCCAGGTCAGCAGCCTTGCGGAGGAGGCATGGTGGGCCGTGTTTGAACAGGAAGTCCAGGTGGACTTCGGAGAACCACAATTCTCAATAACCACACATTAAGCCACAATTTACAACCATGAGTTTAGTTCGCTCTTCTATAATTTAAGTCTAATATTGCATGTTAAAGATATCAGGTTAACTCTTACAAATTAGACATTAAAGAGTCTCCTACAATTGTAATACTTAATAATATCATACTAGACACTGGGAGTGTCTAGCATTTTCCCAGAGAGTTTCAATATATGGTTTAAAAGGAGGAATAAAGAGTACAACAGTGGTTATTAATTTGCCACTAGAGTGGGGACATTAATATAAACTGATTTGGGGAAGGAGCGAAATATCAACATATAAAAGCCATCTTCAGCCTGGATTATTTGCTCTGTCGACATTTACATTACAGAGCCATAGGGGCATCTTTGGCCATTCATGAGCTCCAGGACCTCAAATGAGTTTGTTTGGGTTTCTGGAACTTAGGAACTTTTTTTTTTTTGTAACTGAGAACTTAATGAGTTAAATTTTCAACATTTCCAAAAGCCAGGACAACAGGACAAAGTTTGTGTCTTTAGATCAGGGACATTGTCTTCTAAGACCACACAATGGAACAGGTGGAGGAGCACTGGCAGGTCTATGCCGCCATTTCCCACAGCGCTCTGCCTTGGTGGTTTTCTGAGCTGTTGGAGATTTGCTCTTCTATTTTGTCATCCCAAAAAGGTAAGCTCAGAAAAGAGCTCACTGTTGTTGGAGTCCAGCTAGTGGTACCATTTGAAGGAAGTTTTGGAGACTTTGGGAGGTGGGGCCAGGCTGGAGAAAGTAGGTTACTGGGGAGGGTCACTGGGGGGCCACATGTTTTCCTAGTCCCCATCAGTTATCAGTTTCTCTTTGCTTCTTGTTTGACATTATGCAGGTAGCTTCAGCCCTATGCTCTCAACACCATGACATTCTTCCCCCCCACTCCCCAGACCAGAATCAGTGGACCCAAGGACTACAGACTTTCTCCTAGGAAACTGTGAACCCAAATGAACAATTCCTTCATTAGGTTGTTCCTGGTATCAATACATAAGATGACCTGACCTGGCAGGGTGCCAAGGACAAAGGAATAAGGGAATGAACACTTCCTCCTGCCCCAGAGCACCAGAGGCTTCTCTATGAGGACTGGATAATCTGAATTAGACCTTGAAAGATGAGTGGACCGTTAACAGGTAGGGATGGGGCAGGGATGGAACACTCTCTGGAAACATGCAAAGTTGTAGCTGGCAAAAAAACCACCAGTGGAAGGCTGTGACTGCAGTCAGAGTTGATGCCTAACATAGCTGGAATCTTCATCTTTCTGAAATAGTTCTTACTGCAGATGGATGTCGTATGATTCATGATGTGAAAGTGATACACATTCAGTACAAACCATACTTTCAGTTAACAGCACCTTTCATGGTGGGCAGCTGCAGTAAGCCACAGATCCCACTCAGCCAGTGGTCATGAGGGGAAACACTGACACTCAGGTGTCCCGTGTTTCTTAGCTAGAGTGATGTGTAGGTTGGGAGGATCGGATGCATTCTGGACTTGATGTCTTCATCTCATGCCATTTTTCAGGGCTTTACCCATCCTAAGTTGAGAAGCACCCTCCACTGCAGTTGGTGGCTGTCTCAAGCCTTCCTATGTGTGTCGTCACCACCTGCTTCCACGGGCCCGTCCCCAGACCTATCCACCATCAAGCAATGAAACCTTGATGTTGCCTCATCCCTGAGCCTCCAGGTCCCCTGACTGACTAGTGCCAGACTCTCCTCTCTTTACAGGGAGTGAGAGATTCTCACACTGAGTGAGAGGGGAACCACTGATGAAAAGTCCCCAGATCTAGAATATGACAGACAGGCACTGTAGGCCAGAATCCTGGCCACCAACTTTTAAAATTGTGCCCTTCCATGTTTGCTCACCTCAGTTATACATCCTCAGTAGTTATTTATTTGTAGAGGTCAACAAGTACTGCCATGCTATACCAAAACCAGAAGTTTAGTAAATGAGATGGAACAAACAGAAGTCTAAGTTAAAGCAGGTTTTGTCCACACCACAATGAGCCAGGGGAGAGAAGGTAAGCATTACTTAGTTGTTAGGACACTGTTGTGTCAGTACAGGGACTAATACCGATCAGCAGGGTCTTGACTTCTTATTGAGCAATTGAAATAAGATCCTGCTTGGATCTTCAAAAAGAACAAGACAACTTCCAAATGAAGCAATAGTGCTGTTGGAGGAAGGTCTAATACATAGGTTCTGAAAGGCTGATTTCAATGCTGAGATCTGGTTACCACCCCTCCTGAGGAATTCTCTGATTGGTTAATAAAAGTTGCTGATGGCCAATTATCTGGGTAGAAAGAGTATAGGAAGGTGGGACTTCCTGAGATGGAAACAGGAACCCTGTGTTTTTCACAGAGGAATCTCTTTCTGCCAGGAGACATGGAAGCAGACAGATTTGTCTGGGAGCTCTGGAAGGTATAGCAAGCCACATGGCTGACTGGGATTAGGTGGTCTGGGATTAATTTAGGTGAGATACTTGAGAGTCTGCCCAGCTAAGGGCTAAGTGTTGAAACATTAAAAGGTCTTGGTGTATTTAATTATTGGGAGAAAGGTCACTGGGGGTTTCAGATTGGAAGGCCCTCAGATTTCCAGCCACAGGCCTCACGGCAGGCCCTGGCATCTACCCTCCCAGGCCACTGCTGTCTGTTCTGCTGGCCTAGTATAACAACTTATAGTAATTAACAAATATATTAATTAACAGAGTTTAGGTTGTAGGTGGTGAAGGCCACCCTTGGTCTAGGTCCAGGATGAGTCAGGCCTCCAGTTAAGGCGAGCCAGGCCTGCTGGCCTCCCACCAGTCTGCTAGCTGCTCTACTGGCCTAATATTACAGCTTATATTTATTAATAAATACAATTGATAAATAAGTTGCAGTTTCATAGTGCAGATTAGAGAGGGGTACCTACCAAGATTGTACCGATGAGTAAGGGTCTTCTTACAAGGGCTTTCTTACTCAAGGGCCCCCATTACTGTCTAGGTCTTCCTTTTTTGGGGTTCAAGAGGAAGAGCTTAGTTATTAAGGGGTATAATGACGGTGGTTCTCTGTTTTGACTGACAGGCTTGAGTTACATAAACCCTTGTCACTGAGCATGACCCCTCTCATATGCATCTAATTTTAATCATATGCATATGCATAAGATGGTAAATAGGAGATTATTTTTAAAAGGTTACTTGAGGACACGGTTTTACCTTACTGTGCATGCACCACAGATCAGTTCAGGCTGGCTTGGCCCTTCACCTGAGAATATGTTTGAATAGAAACTAAGTTTGATAGTCATTAGGGGAGGAGAAACCCATTCTGTATAATCTGATGCATGTATAATCTGATGGAGGTGTGTAGTGAATTGATGATTTGCATTAGAAATGGGCCAGAACAAACTACAGACTGGGAAAAAAATCTTCACCAATCCCACCTCTGACAGAGGGCTAATATCCAAAATTTACAAAGAACTCAAGAAATTAAATGCCAATAAACCAAATAATCCAATCAAAAAATGTGGAACAGAGCTAAACAGAGAATTCACAAAGGAGGAATCCCTAATGGCTGAGAGACACTTGAAGAAATGCTCAGCATCCTTAATCATCAGAGAAATGCAACTCAAGACGACTCTGAGATTCCATCTCACACCTGTCAGAATGGCTAAGATCAAAAACTCAAATGACAGCACATGCTGGCGAGGTTGTGGAGAAAGGGGAACACTCTTCCATTGCTGGTGGGAGTGCAGGCTTGTACAACCACTATGGAAATCAGTCTGGTGATATCTTAGAAAACTTGGAATAGCTGTACCTGAAGACCCAGCCATACTACTTCTGAGTATACATCTAAATGATTCCTCACCAAATCACAAGGGCGTTTTCTCATCTATGTTCATAGCAGCCTTATTTGTAATAGCTAGAAACTGGAAACAACCCAGATGTCCCTCAACCGAGGAATGGATAAAAAAAAAAAAAAA
>CAJQZJ010032004.1:6992457-7009842 GCA_907164525.1 Lophiomys imhausi | reverse complement strand
AAAAAAAAAAAAAAAAAAAAAAAACAAAATCATGCAATTTGTAGCCAAGTGGATGGAACTAGAGAAGCTCATCCTGAGTGAGCTAACCCAGACTCAGAAGGATGCACATGGCATCTATTCACTTATAATCAGATTTTAGCCATATAGTACAGGATAACTATACTACAGCCAATGCACCAAAGGGAATAGGAACTTAGACTTTGTTTTCTGTCAATGAGACACTTTGCCCTAGTGGTGCTGCCTTGTAGGCCCCCAGTGTATGAGGAGGCTCTTGGCCCTCATATGACTGCTGAACTGGGGCGGGGGACTGTTATGTAGGGACATTCCACTCCAGAGGAGTGGGATGGAAGGGATAGGGAGTAGAGGGTGGGAGGGCAGGACTGGGAGGGGTGGAAAGAGGGCACTGTGATGGAGATGTAACCTGAAGTAATAAATATTTTAAAAAAAGAAAATAAAACAATCAATTAAAAAAAAAAAGAAATGGGCCAAAGAAATACAGGGGGAGAGAATGGCCTTAAAAGACCAAGAAGGAGAGCTAGAAATATTTTCAAACACTGCAACCATACCTTGTCCTGTCCACACTTATAGGTTGTTTTGAAGTCATTTTCCTGGACTCAAAGCAATGTCACTTAATGTAAGAGAGTGGCTCAACAACATAGTAATGGTAATGGTTTGAGTGCTAGGGAAATGGCAGGGAGGCAGATAAGGGCTCAAGAATAGAACAGCCAGGATGGGGCCCCTAACTCCCAAAGGAGCAGGGGTACAGCTCCTGACCAGGCACATGAGTACCTCAGGACTGGAGGATGCTGGACCAGTGGCCCAACCTCTGCATGATGCTGATTTGAAGGAGTCGCCATTTTCCTTCTCTGCTCCTCCCCTCAAAATGCCAATTGAAATAATTTCTAGATTTTAGTTCCTCTAGAGACCATTAAAGGTGAAGAGGGAGGAGGAACATCCCTTTGCAAAACTTGACAAATCACTGTACCTTATTGAAATGAATCACTGTCCTCCATTTTAAAGGTGATTTGTTGTACATTAAATACATTTTCCAGGGGCCAGAGAGAAGGCTCTGTGGTTATGAGCACTTGCTGTTTTTGTAGAGTGTCCCAGCACCTGCAGTGGCAGCTCAGGACCATCTATCACCCTGGTTCTGGGGATCTGATGTCCTCTTCTGGCCTCTGTGGGTAGTGCATGTATGTGGTACACACATGGACAAACAGGCACACACACACATTAAAAAAAAAAAACATTAAATAAACCCACAAAAGAATTCATTTTCTGGGACTGGGTCTCTATCTCAGTGGTGGAGTTCTTGCTCAGTATTGCAAGGCCTTGGGTTCCATCTCCAGCATCCATCCTGTCAAAAACAATGCATTTTCCTCCCTAGCTATTGGCCCTGCTTTCCAGAACCATCTAGCCCCCCCCACTCTCAAATCATCAACATAAACCTCACCCGAAAGCTCACCCTGTGCTCTTCAACAAGCTCCTCAATTTTCATTTCTTTTTCACTTTCTTTTTTTTTTTTTGGTTTTTCGAGACAGGGTTTCTCTGTGTATCCCTGGCTGTCCTGGACTCACTTTGTAGACCAGACTGGCCTCGAACTCACAGAGATCCGCCTGCCTCTGCCTCCCGAGTGCTGGGATTAAAGGCGTGCGCCACCACTGCCCGGCAATTTTCATTTCTTATTCAAGTGAATCCTAATCCTGTTCAGAAACCTATGTCCCAGGGCTGTGACACAGGAGCCCACTTATGCCTTTGATATTTCCTCTTTGTGTCACCAGACCCCAGAGAGCTGACAAAAACAAAAGTGTCTTTAGCCAGAAGAGAGAGGGTGTCAGGGCACAGAATCTTACATGTTAAGATCTTCCTTCCTGTAGGTGCCTGTATAAAAAGCCCTGGGCTGGAAGAGTCACGTGCCATAAGGTCTCCTAGTCCCTGGTTGGGGGCTGGTGGGCATACTCATTATCCTGGGTGCTCACCCAGGCCTGCCTTGATGGAGCCTGGACTGTGCTTGGGCTGCATGCAGCTGTCAGACCCGCTTTTCATGCTACTCATGTGGCCCCAGGCTGAGCCTCCCTCCCTGGTACTTGGATTTCTTTCCTGGCTGCCTCATGACCTCCAGAACCCTTCATTTCCCCGCTGCCAAAAGACTTGATTCTATTTCCAAGACCTGGCATAACCTACCATCTTTACAGCCTCCACACCACTCTGAAAATCTTTCCAATAGTATTTCCCTAACTACAGTGGGCACTTTCATCTCCTGATTCCTTCCTTTAAATTCTCCTACTAACTAGGTGTTGCCAGATTGGACACTTAAAAGTTAATTTGCAGAGTCCTGAGTTTCCTTTAGTGAACACAAGCTAGGATGCCAAAATCTCTGCCCTTCAAAGAATGTGATGTTCAAAACTACCCAGCTGGATCCCAGATTGTAATTTTAAAAAGAGAAAGAAAGAAAGAAAGAAAAGCAAAGAAAAAAAGAAACTAAACTGAGGTTGTGAATGAACCCAAGAAGGGTCTCCATACGCTCTGGAAATCTTCAGTGCCTTCCTGTCCAAGGGTTGAAATGTTGTGATTTACACAGTATTTTCTCCCAGATAACCCGAATTCTTCCAACTGAGCCTGTTACTTAGAAGAAACCATCCCTGTCCCACCTTAACAACCCCTCCCCCCAGGCTTCTGGAAGCTGCCAGCAGATGGCGATAGCCTGCCTGTTTTTTTTTTTTTTCTTGTGGCACTGGGAGTCAGAAAGGGAGGTGGGGGAGAGGCCCACCTCTCAGAAGAACGCTGAGCTGAGGCCAAGATTTCTTCTGGCATCTGGAATGCATTAAAAACAACCCACAGAGCTGCATATAATTCTCCTTCGAAGAGAGTGGGGTGGAGAGAGAGAGAGAGAGAGAGAGAGAGAGAGAGAGAGAGAGAGAGAGGAAACGGGAGGGAAGAAGACAGAAGAAAACAGGGTATAGGGGGAATGGCGGCAAGGTTGAAAACGGCAGAGAAGGGCAGAGGATCCCATGGGTCATACTGGGAAGTGTGCCTCCTCCCACTTGGTCATGTCAGCTCCCAGCATTTCTATTCTGGGTGGTCAGGGCGACACACAGTTGGGAGGAGAAAAGAAGCAACAACAAGAGGGTTCTAACACAGGATGGCAGGATGGGATTCCCAACATTCTCTCAGCAGCTCCTCCTCACTGGCATGGAGGTATCTCCTATGGGGGAGGGGGCACCGCGTGACACACCAGTGCTTTAGGAGGCTGTGACTAATGGGTAAGGCCAAGCAAGTTGAATTCCAGTGATAACTAGGCCTCTCTCACTAACCCTCATCCCTCCAACTCCCAATTCAATGTTTCATTTTCTTCTGGGCCTTAAGGGAAAGTGCTTTTAATGGTTGCTCTGTCCCACCACCTAGTGCTTAGCAGGGGCTGTATGAACAGGAAGTAAAGGACAGTGGGGAACTGCTAGCTCTGAGTGAGGACAGAGATCCTGGGGGCAAGTCATCTGGGAATGAGACAGCTGAACCTCAACAGGGACCTGTCTCAGGTTTTGGGGGAGGTGTTCTTCCTACTTCTGATAGCAAAGGACAAGGACACCCATTCCGCTAAGCTGGCTGGTTCCTGTCTGTCTACTGGGAGGCCACGCTGTACATCTCTACCTAATTCACAGCATTTCTACTTCAACGCTACTGTTGGTGGCTGTGACCATGAATGACCATATGGTTTTTGGTTGCTTCTGATGTCTGTCTTCATGGAAGGATATGGAAGAGACGGTGCAGAGCTACCAACCAGAACTACCAGGCTAGGCTAAGCTGCCTACAAGTGTCCTTTGTCTTTCACAGGTGCAGGTGTTGGGAGGTTGAACCTCAGTATGCAGTATTGAGAGGTGATGTGGAAACTTGAGTTTGGCCTAGTGAGAGGGCCACCAGCGTGTGGTCTGTCCACCAGATGATGGGATCCACCATGAAGCCCACACTAGATGTTGGAGCTCTGCCCTTGAACCTTTTGAATTTTGAACTAAATAAACCTTTTTCCTTAATAAAGTATGCAGTCATGGGTGTTTTGTTTTAGCTACAGACAATTAACTAGTACACTGCCCTGTCAGGCTGTCTATTTTCCAATTATGCTGAGCTTAATTAAGAAGATGGGCCACCAGGAATGGTGCATTCACATACAATAGCTACCAGCTGGGCCTTAGAATCCTCTACACAGTGCTTGCTGAGTGACATGGCTGAGCCCCAGCTTGACCTTGGATCCCACAGCCTCTTTCTTGCCCTTGGGTTCCTGCCAGCCACCCTCCTGGCTTTTCCTGCTCCATCCTCAGGTCAACCCCACCTCCCCTCTCCTCCTGCTCTGGCTGCTGTAGAAAGCCTGCCGAGAGCTGGCAGTGCTTCCTTTCATTTCACTCTGGGGTCAACACAAAGAGTGGTTGACATCACAGACTGGAGCCAGTTGGAAAAGTCAGCTCCTGTCCTCTGATGCGTAATTTGAGCCTTTTGTGCAAGCTACCATGGCCTCGGAGGATTTCTCCTAGGAGAAATGGGATGACAGTAGCAGTTCCGCCATTGGGTTGTTTTGCCAGCTGAGTCGACACATGTAAGTTGCTTATACGGGGCTAGTAGTGGTCACTGTTGTTGGTAGCTCCCCTTCTCTCAAATCTGGTTGTCTTCAGGGAGTTCTGTCTTATGGGAAAGGGAATGTGGGTGTCTGTGTTAGTCTGTGTCTGGTCCTCTAGACCAATAGTTTCCAAATATCGAAGTATGTACCCCACAGGGTGCTCAGACACTCTTTTAGGATATATGAGGGGACAGGGGACTTAATCTTCTGTGTCAGGATTAACTGTATATTCACCCAAGCCCATGCATGACCTTTTCCTCTTGCACACAAGCTAGACTACATTTCCAGCCTCCCTGGGGGCACTGGATTCTGTGTGATGTAATCAGGGCCTCTGTGATGCCAGAGTGCTGTCCTTTCCCAGGTCTGTTCTTTAGCTCCCACACACTCACTGTCCAGTCCTCCAAGGCTGGCTCCTTCTCCATCTTTCATTTGATTGAAGAGGACTCCAAAGTCCTGGGAGAGGGAAGAAACTGAGACAGAAGGATCCTGCATCTTCAAATGAATGAGAGAAGCAACTCCAAATCAAGGAAGACATAAACTTTATCCTGTTAAGACCATAAAATTTATCTCACCATTACTCTGTACCAAGTCAACTTGTGTTAAAATTTATTTTGCAATCTTATATGTTAACACTGTATATACACATATAGCATTGTATACACACACACACACACACAAAAACAGGTCATATTTACAATTTAATGCTCAACATTTTAATAACACATGAACAGAACGTTTGAGATCTCCATGGTATTTTGAGTGACTTAAATCCTCACACAGGCCAGTGCCCACATAATTGGAGGCTCTTGGCCATATCTCACCTTCAGAAACACCCTTCCATCTTTTAATTTTTATTTGTGCCCTACTGTCACCTGGAGAAAGTACGGGGGGAAATGAGCAAGAAAGAAAACAAGTAAAACATTTTGTAAAGGGTCATAACTGGGTTGGAGGACTAACTTAGAATGTTCTATAGAGCAGAGTAATTATTGTTGACAGTAATTAATTTATTTCAAAATAGTAGTTGGCAGAGGGGATTTTGAATGTTCTAAATGCAAAGAAATGATAGCTCTTTAAGGTGGTGGCTTATGCTGACTGCCCCAAAGAATCATTATATACCAGCATTGTGATATCACACCAGATCCCATTAAAATGTGACATTGCCAATATAAATGTAAAAAGACCTTGTTGGCAATGGAGAGAGCAGACTAGGAATAAGAACCCTAGAGTTTTATCTCTAATAACTAACTTGGTAACTATGGGCAGGGGATGTTTTCTCTGGGTGTACAAGTCCTTATCTCCAGAATGGGGTTGCTCTGCTGGATGGTTCTAGAAGCACTTCTTAGCTTTAATGTTTGATGGACTCTGTGGTCTGCTGGTTCAAATGGGCGTGAGCTTCATTTGGGGCTAAGCATTAAATAATGGCTTTAGAGAAACCACAGTCAAGCTACAGCTACCCCCTTGGAGGCATTTCCTAGCTGCTCTCGGGGAACTTGCATCTGCATGGAAAATTTAAGATTGGACCTATCTGAGATGGCCTGTTTTCTTCTATTGAGAGGAATCCATGGATCCTCGAAATTCCAGCTTATAGCTGTCTCTTTCCAGTTTCTGCCTCCTCACTGTTGTTTCCTGTAAAGAAGTTTCCTGTGTTTCTAAAGACCCTAACGCCCAAACTGTCTGTGCCAAGGCAATGTTATGAATTACAGATGTTTGTTCTCAGTGGCCTCCAAATGTCTCTGAGGCCAGTGTGCTCCTGGCACAGCCATGGAGCATCTGTTCATATGCTAGTTAAGGACCAAAGCCCAAGAAGGAGCAGCTGTCCTCAGGCTTGGGATTGTAATCATGTGATGTTAGAGCCTCCAGAGTGAGCACTTCATTTTCTGAGCTTTGACCAATCCACAGATAAAGGCTCATCTTTCCACAAAACTCAAGAGTTCTTCTGTGTAGCAGATCTGTGTATATGATAGGAGTTCCATTTTCAAAGCTTGTGTTTGGCTTACCACAAAGAGAGGCATGCTTACCATAATCATTATGCCATTGTTAGCCTCTTCATTCTGGTTTCAGTTTCACCTGATAATGGAACATATAACCTTGCCAAGTGAGTTCACCTAGTCATTTCAAACATTTTCTTTCCTCCTCCTCCTCCTCCTCCTCCTCCTCCTCCTCCTCCTCCTCCTCTTTCTTTTTGGTTAAATTCAAGTCTAGCAGTTCTCAGTGTCTACTATTTCTCTTGCAGGAAACATATCTGAATTCAGACACACATCATCTAACACTGAGGCAGGAATGGTTGGAGTAGTTATGTCATTGTGACAAATTACTCAACAAAGACAACTTAAGGGAGAGAAAGGAATTCATTTGAGCTCATAATTTCAGAAAGTTTAGTCTATCCTACCTGGGAAGATGTGGTGAAAAGGCTCTGTTTGTGGTGGCAGTAGTTTGAGGCAGAGAATGCTGGAATCAGAGGCTGGCCTATAACTATCAGATTGAGTTTCGGCTGGAATAGACTGAGTTTATAAACTGGCCACAATTTGGTGGTAGAAATAAACTGGCATTGTGAACTTGCTAAGTAACGCCCAATGAACACTAAGCTTTGAAAGGGACTGCCTTCCGGGACTGCCATAAACTAAGTTATCCTGAACGGACCTACACTAAGAATATTAATATTGTTTTAAGAAAGTTAAAATAGTGTTAGTTAAGTGTTTTAGATATGTATTAAGAGTGTTTTTAGGTATTACAGTACTTATAGATTTTAGATTATAGGTTTTAGAATATAGGATTTAGATATTATAGAGATTTGTTAAGTATTAATAAAGTGTTGATAAATAAAAATATTTTGCTATAGAGATGCCTCAGCAATTCAAAGCCCTTGCTGATCTTCCAGGGGACTCGGGTTCAATTCCCAGCACTCACATGACAGCTCACTGGAATAACCATATGTTATTCCAGTCCTAGGGGTGCAATGCCCTCTTCTGACCTCCACTGGAACCAGGCATGCACATGGTACACACATACATGCAGGCAAAACATCTATACACATAATAAAAACCAAAAGAAATAGTGTGATCTGTTTTGTTACTCAAGTATCACTTAGATGATGCTTTTATGTTTTGGTCTCTTTTTTTAATAACATGTAATATTTTTTATATTTATTTATTACATTAATTTACATCTCCATTATGTAACAAAATACTTTTATTTATAAACACTTATATTTATTAATATTTAACATCTATAAAATACCTAAACCTTATAACCTAAAATGTATAATCTATAATCTATCTAAAAATACCTTAATACCTAAAAACACTCTAATATCTATCTAAAAACAATTAACACTATTTTAACTTTCTTAAAAGGATATTAAAATTCTTAGTGTAGGTCCGTACAGGAGGAAGACTTGGTTTATGGCAGTCCCGGAAGGCAGTCTCTTTCAAAGATTAGTGTTCGTTGGCTCTTACTTTGCCAGTTCCTAAGGCCAATTTTATTTCCACCACCAAATTATGGCTGGTTTATAAAATCAGTCTGTTTCAACCACCAACTGAGGGTGGCTTTTTCATTCAGCTAAGACTCGCCTCCATGGTCTCTTTGGCCCGGGCAAGTCTCAAGCCAAAAGCCTCTCTAAGCGGCTTCTGAACTCCACCTGCCTCGCTCACTTTTCTAGAGCTCTGGGTCCCCAAGACAGACAGACGCCTTCAAGGAACTGTCAGTAGTTTCTATGCCAGGCCTTTGCCTTGGAATGTAACGATCTAAAATCTGTTAATGGCGTACCTTGCTGTGCTCTTCTTCTGCGTGACTTCTCAGTTGGTTAGGGCAGGAGGAAGAGAGAGACCATATGGACTTCTCCAGTTTATATATTGCATTATCTCTCAGTACTTGGCAGTCTCGAGGGTCCACGAGATTTCTTGAGATGTACAACAGTCCCGTTGCTTCTCACGATAACTGACGCCATCTGTGTGGCTTGTGCAGTTTCTTAGCCATGTCCCCTCAACAGGGCATATTGTCCAGCCACCATCTGGCTTTGTCCATCCCAGCAGGCAAAGGGACACCAAACTTTTCCCTATGCACCGCCAGATGCCAATCCAAACTGCCCACCAATTTCACCAAAGAGACCCAACTTCTACCACGGCATCACAGTCCTTTCCCTCCACCCCTCCCAGACCCATCCTACCACCCTCTCCCCCTTCCCCCACCTATCCTACTCCTTCAGTGAGGGGTGCCCTCCTTATCAGCCCCCCTCAGTTATACGAGGGCTAAGAGCTTCCTCTTGCACTGGGGGCTTACATGGCAGCTCCACTAGGGCAAAGTATCCCACTAACAAGCAACAAAGTCTATGTTCCTGTTCCTTTCAGTCTGTTTTTTGTAGGATAGTTATCCTGTACTATATGGCTAAAATCCAGTTATAAGTGAATAGACGCCATGTGCATCTTTCTGGATCTGGGTTAGCTCACTCAGGATGATTTTTTCTAGTTCCATCCATTTGGCAGCAAATTACATGATTTCCTTATTTCTGATAGCTGAGTAATATTCCATGTGTAAATGTACCACAGTTTTTTGTTTTGTTTTGTTTTTTTATCCATTTATTGGTTGAGGGACATTTGGGTTGTTTCTAGTTTCTAGCTATGACAAATAAAGCTGCTATGAACATAGTTGAGGAGATATCCTTGTGGTTTGGTAAGGAATCATTTGGATGTATACCCAGGAGTGGTATGGCTGGATCTTGAGGTAGAGCTATTCCAAGTTTTGTAAGATATCACCAGACTGACTTCCAAAGAGGTTGTACCAGTTTGCACTCCCACCAGCAATGGAGGAGTGTTCCCCTTTCTCCACAACCTCACCAGCATGTACTGTGATTTGAGTTTTTGATCTTAGTCATTCTGACAGGTGTGAGATGGAATCTCAGAGTCATCTTGAGTTGCATTTCTCTGATGATTAAGGATGTTGAGCATTTCTTCAAGTGTCTCTTGGCCATTAGAGATTCCTCTTTTGTGTATTCTCGGTTTAGCTCTTTTCCCCATTTTTTTGATTGGATTATTTGGTTTCTTGGCATTTAATTTCTTGAGTTCTTTGTAAATTTTGGATATTAGCCCTCTGTCACATGTGGGATTGCTAAAGATATTTTCCCAATGTGTAGGTTGCTGTTTTGTTCTAATGACAGTGTCCTTTGCCTTACAGAAGCTTTTCAGTTTCATGAGGTCCCATTTATTGATTGTTGGTCTTAGAGCCTGAGCTGTTGGTGTTCTGTACAGGAAGTTGTCCCATGTGCCAATGAATGTGAGGCTTTCCCTACTTTCTCTTCTATTAGATTTAATGTGTCAGGCTTTATGTTAAGGTCTTTGATCCTCTTGGACTTAAGTTTTGTGCAAGGTGATAAATCTAGGTCTATTTGCATTCTTTTACATGTTGACATCCAGTTAGACCAGCACCATTTGTTGAAGATGCTTTTCTTTTTCCATTGTATGGTTTTGGCTTCTTTTTCAAAAAATTAAGTGACCATAGGTGTGTGGGATTATTTCTGGGTCTTCGATCCGATTCCATTGATCAACTTGTCTGTTTCTATGCCAGTACCATGCTGTTTTTATTATTATTGCTCTGTAGTATAGCTTGAAATCTGGGATGGTGATATGGCCAGATGTATTTTTATTGCACAAGGTTGATTTGGCTCTTCTAGTTTTTTTTTTTTTTTTTGTTATTCCATATGAAGTTGAGAATGGTTTCAGGTTTCAAGGGTGGAGCGTGGGTCTGAGGGGAGGTGGGGGATGAGAGAGAACAGGGTGCATGATATGAAATTCACAAAATAAAAAAAAAAACAATAAAAAGAAAAAAATTGCTGTAATTCCAACCACACATTTCTTTCTTTTGGCACCGTGTAGAAAAATAATTTTCATACTTGATAGTCATAGACATATAGATTCTCAGTCTGTATTTTCATTGAGGTCGTACTTACTGAGTTGATTATTACTCACTTAAACTTTTGTTGCATTTATTACATTATTCCAGATGTACTTGATATCACTATTTTCAGAGCTGTTTTTTCTGCATTGAATTGTTTCTGAGCCTTTGATCTGTTTTTTTTTTTTTTGTGGTGGAGACTGCAATATGAATCTGCACAAGTGGGACTATGGTATGAGGCTGCAGTAAGTGGGGGCTGCAGAATGAGGCTGCAGTGAGTGACATATCCGCGAAATAAATGTAAGCTGTGTAAGCAGTATAGAGGAAACAAGGGAATGGTTCTTGAGATGGATCTATGCCTCACTGAATACATTTTAGTTCTGTGGTTCATATAACTTATACTTAGCACTTAGTTTCAACAGTCCATGTTTTAATAACTACTAGAAACATACTTTTACCTTAAAATATGTAAATGGGACCAGAGAGAGTTCGGTGGTTAAGAGCACTCTTTCAGAGAACCTGAGTTTGATTCCCCATATATGTATAGCTCACAACTCCAGTTCCAGGAGATCAGATGCCCCCTTCTGGCCTCCTCCTCCAGGTACATTTGTGGTGCACAGACACATGCAGGCAAAATACCCACACACATAAAATAAAAATAATAGATTTTTAGTTAAAATAGAATATGTGAAATGTGGTGAAAAATTAGTGCCTTGACACTCTTAGGCTAGCATTGTTATTGGTTTGGCCTAGTTTGATGGGGTACACCGACTGGTGGCTTAAATAGCAGCCATTTACTTCTTACAGTCTGGAAGCTGGGAACTGTAGGACATAGTGTCTGCTGAGTGGTTTCTCCTGGCTTTGCATGTATCATATTCTCCAGAGAGAGAGAGAGAGAGAGAGAGAGAGAGAGAGAGAGAGAGGTATTGTTACTGTTCTTAAGTGTTCTTGCTTCTTCTTTCAATGAGAAAAAGGATCTCCAGAAAGACAGTACTTCAAATCCCACATAGTTACTTCAAATACCACATAGTTCCTTCTGGGGCTAGACAACCAGGCTTCAGAGGATAAGGAGATAAGGAGAGGTTTTTGTGGATTCTGTGAACCTGTCCACTGCCCCCAGCATGTGGCTGTGGCCCACATCAGACTAGACACTTCCATAGAAGGTGACGTGGGTTCTGCCTGGTCTCCCTACAACTGGAGAATCACTTTCACCAAAGGGTGAAGCCTGGAGTTGAAACATGGACAGACAGGTTCACAATGGCTAGGCCGTGTGGGCTTTAGATCTGTAAATCAGCAATTTTGACAAAGCTGGTACTCTCCAGGCACAGCACAGCTCAGCAGTGGCTCTGCGTACACACCGTGCACACCGTGGCTAACTCGTATCCAGAAGACACACAGTTGACTTCCCTACTCAGCAATACTATTGCAAGATATAGTATATGTTTCTTTCATCTTTTCCCCCACAATCCTGTTATCACCCCCACCTGACTGTTGAGGAGACAGACACAAAAGTTTCGCCAGCTGTGAACTATGACGTCCAGATGCCATGACTCCACTACTCTTAGTTCCTGGAACTATGGTAATGTGTGAAGGGTCATGACCACCCCAGTTGGAAAGTCATGGATATGCTAATTGACTTCTACTACCTTTACTTTTGCTCTGACAAAACACTCCCTTCTAATCTCTGAAAGTCCCCATGCTTGGGTCACACCCTAAAATATGGGAGGTAGAACCTTCAATCTATGTTTTTTTTCCCTACCCAATCTTCTCTAAGGCTTACTCTGGCCCTCCTAGGGTGACAGTGGCTTTGCATAATATATCATTATTTCTGGCTTTAACACAAATGTGCTTTACTTCTCCTGGAGTAAATGAATGATAACAGCTTAAGGCATTTGTGTTCTATCTGATGAAGGAACAGTGATAGCCAGCAGGTAGTAGCAAGCAATATGTGGGGGCTTCAAAGGTGCTAATATCATTCCAATCACAAAAGCTGCCCCCGAGAGCATCCCATCCTACTTTCACTCTCAACGAGGCATGCGGAGAAATTAACACAGAGAGTTCATTAACTATGATTGTCAGTTCTTTGGAAATCTGGAGCGGTTTCCTGGTTTTGGATCATTTGTCCAGAAATCACACATAGGGACGAACAGCTTGAAGCTGGCTCCCACCCCGGGAGTGCACAGATTCTTGGCTCAAGGTGATGCAAGGGGCCTGGAACATTCCAGAGGAAACAAGAGCAAGACAAATAAAGAAACAAAGAGCTATGAATGTCAGACTGAAAGTGAATGGGGGAGGGTGGCTGCGAGCTACCCAAGGACTGGTGGCTGCCCAGGTTAAAGGGCACCTAGCAGGTTCCCTGGGTAAGGAGGAAGGCTTGGGCTGTACCTACAGCCTATGCTGTTCTGAGGCTTCTACACATTGAGAGATGGACCAAGGTGACTCACACTTCCTGAGTAGTGTCTTATCTCTGCCAGACAGACATCTGTGCCTTCCCTTGACCAAGAAGTCACCCATGCAGGACCACTCCCTCTCAGGCAGATCAGCCAGTCTTTATTGGTCCCTAGGGTAGGTCCTAAGAACAGCCCCAAAGACAAAGAAAGGAGAGCTTACTGTCTGTTTGGAATTTCTGTTTCTTTTGCTTTCTTGTACTCCCCTCTCTACTCAGAAGATGCTGATGGATGAGAAGGGATTATTTAATTCTCCTGATGAGCTTCTTGCCTTCTGGGGGAATGAGGCCATCACTATACCTACTGCATTTTGCTAAAGAGGGATAAGACCTTTAATAAAGATGCACCTTCCCTTTTAGAGGGCCATTGGTGGCTTGACATTACTTCAGGTTGGCTTTATGGATGGGTGATGGGGTGGTGTTAAGCATTCTAAATGTTGATTGGTCCTGTTTGCTGTCTGCTACTTAACTGACCCTGATTGGTTAAATAAATGCTGAGACCTGGAGATTGGGCAAAGACAGAGGTAGGCAGGACTAAGTTGCGCACATGCACTTTTACAGAGAGAGATAGAAAGCATCTTGGGAAGAAGAAGGCCAGAGAAAAGCCAGGGGTAAACAAGGAGGACACCCCATGGGGTAGATTTAAAAAGATCCTTTCATGTGGCCTGGAACATGGGCTTAGGGTGGAGAATAATAGTCCAAAGGGACATATGTATATATGGGGTCAAATTTGGGTAATAGAATTATGAGCTAGCATAGATGGGCTAGCATTGCACAATCCAGGCCTAGGCTTGTTAAAATTCATGTGGTGTCTGTGTGCATTCATTTATAATGGCGGGTTAAGGATTAATACCGCCGAACCAATTAAAGATAATATAAATACTGGGTAAATAGTTTAATTAGTTATATATATATTTTCTACAGATAGGTTCCAGGGATAGGCTTTGCCCACAGGGAGACAGAGTAGGATGGGCACAAATCACATGCAAGTTATGCCTGGACTGAGTGGCTGCTACTTTACTCAGATAGAGACTTGCTACACACAGGCTTCTTGAGAGACCGTGTGGGAAGGCATGGAGAAAAACAATCCCATCTGATATTGCTGATTGGTGGTGGTAAGGACCAGGGAGCAGTTTTGCCTGATACAGTGTGATATGGTCATCAGAGTGGATGTGTGAGTGTGTGGAATGCCATACAGAGAAGGCACTATTGCTACATGTAAGGGGCTCACAGTCTGGAGTTAGAGGCAGGCATCTTAGCAAGTGTCTCTTCAGTGACTGTGGCAGGAACGTTAAAGGTAAAAATAAAGTTCTGTTGAAACCTGAGACATTCACTTAGATCAGGGGAGGCTTCACAGAAGGGTCACCAGTAGGACTGGGTCTTGAAGCAAGAGGGAGTGATTTCTGCTGGCAGGGAAGAGGGAGGATTTTAGGAGCTTGAACTGGGGAGCATGAGGCATGCTCTGAACTTCCAGGGGTCCTGTTTGACGAGGGTGATGTCCTTAAGACATGTTCCATGGAACTAGTCCTTGGAGGCGAGCCATTGTAAAGAGATGTTAGGTCAAACTTTTTAGAGTTCGCCTCCTTTGGATGCTCCTTTAGGGTTCTGAGATTCGTGGAAGAGTATTGAAGCCCATATTGAAGCAAAGAAAACAAGACAAAACCGTTTAGCCATTTTAAAGTGACACATCCTTCTTTCTGTGTCAGAAAAGATCTTTCAACTCCGGGAAGCAGAGCTATGGATTTCTTTAGGCCTAGAGCAGGACACAGAGAAGGGAGGGGAGTGTGATTTGGGGAAGGCCTACTCACGAGTCTAGAGTCTCATCCTAGTGGTGATGGGAACAGTAGTGGGACACCTCCCTGCCTCACAAAACATTCTTTTCTAGTACATGAGTAATATATATTAATGTTAGAAGGAAGGAGAAATAAGATCCTCAGAAAAGAAATCTGAGCTTCCCTACAACTCGGGACACAGGGATATTCTTTATCCACGATATATGTAGGTATCAAGTGTGTTCTGGGGGATGCTCCTGCTCAGGGCACAGTGAACATAGCTGGTGCTAAGTCCCGCTCTCCTTCAACTTACCATCTACTTGTTGGCACAGGCCGCAGGCAAAATGAGTAAGCCTGCAATGGAGTAATAGTGAGGAAAAGGTAGAGAAGCAGAGAGAGAGAGAAAAGTGAGGGCCGTGCCTTGAGGCAGTCATAGGCCGCCTGGACCAGGCCACTGGATGGGTCTGAGCGGCTTGAAGGAGGCAAAATAGTGAAAACTGCAGAGAAAAAAAGAAATAACACATGCAAAGGACCAAGTGTGAACTGTGCACACTCCGGGCACAGCAAAGGGGAGATGAGGATTGTGCCCATAGGAGTCACAAGGAGGGGACCATGGTGGCTGGAACAGCTGAGGAGAATTGGATGAGCATAGATGAAAGACTGGAGAGATATGGGCGGGAGGGGGCCTTGCAGGAGCAGGCCATTGTTTATATGATAGGATGCTATGGTGTCACTTTTTTTTTTTGGTTTTTCGAGACAGGGTTTCTATGTTTTAACAGCTCTGGCTGTCCTGGACTCGCTTTGTAGACCAGGCTGGCCTCGAACTTGCAAAGATCCGCCTGCCTCTGCCTCCCAAGTGCTGGGATTAAAGGCGTGCGCCACCACCGCCCGGCCTATGGTGTCACTTTTAAATGACTAAATGGAGATATGATTCATGCGCCATCAACTGCACTCATGCAAATCACACCATTAAGTGGTTTGTACAATATTCCTAGAGTTGTGCTGTCATCACTGGGATGTGATTTTAGAAACTTCACCCCTATGAGCGGTCATCATCTGTCCCTCTATGCCTTCCCCAGCCCTTGGCAAGCATCAGTCATCCATCCATCCCTGCAGGTTTGCCTACTCTAGTCATTTCGCATAAATGATATGAATGTTGTATAATATGGTATGGGTTCTTTTGTTACTGGTTTGTTTCATGGCAGGTTGACAGGTTCAAGTTTTAAGGATGTTGTAATGTATCCACACTCTTTTTTAGAGCCCGAAAATATTCCACTGTGTGACGTATTATATCTAGGGTTTTTTCCATGGCGACCTCTGAGCAGAGGAAGGATGAGGCCTGACTATAACAGGAACACTTTGGCCTCTTCGTGGAGAATGGGCTGAAGGTGAAAAAGTGTGGAACCAGGGAGGTGGACTAGGAGGAAGTGGAATGTAGTCCAGGGTGGTGAGTTTATACCTAGATGGTGGCACTGGAAGTGACACAGAAGTGGTAAGGAGTGGCATTTTAAATGCTCCAGGGCTCAGTCCTGGTTTTTTTGTTGTTGTTGTTGTTTCGAGACAGGGTTTCTCTGTGTATCTCTGGCTGTCCTGGACTCTCTTTGTAGACCAGGCTGGCTTTGAACTCACAGAGATCCACCTGCCTCTGCCTCCCAAGTGCTGAGATTAAACATGTGCACAGCTATACCCAATTGTTTTTTTTTCTCTATTACATTTACTTATTAGGTTATAGTAGTCTCCTAGGGTTCTTATATTGTGTGTGTGTGTGTGTAATGTATGTTTGTATATGTGTCTATGTATGTACAGGTGCATGCATGTGTGTGCAAAATATGTTTGTACATGTATCTATGTGTGCACAGGTGCATGTGTGTGTAAAATGTGTGTTTTTATATGTGTTTACGTGTACACAGATGCATGTGTGTGCAGACTAGAGGTTAATGCTGGGTATATTCTATCATTTTACCTTGGTTTTTAAAAATAACTTATTTGTTTTTATTTTATGTGTGAGGTTTTGCCTGCATGTTTGTGGACTTCACACACGCAGTACCTACAGAAGCCAGAAGAGGGGGTTGAATCCCTTGGAACTGGAGTTCAAGAAGGTTGTAAATTGGGAATCATACCCAGGACCTTTGGAAGAGCAGACAGCACTCTTAACTGCTGAGCCACCTCTCCAGCCTCCCTCCTTTATCATTTTATCAGTAACTCTTTGAGACTGTGGTCTCTCTCTGAACCTGGGACCCACTGGCCTGCTAACTCCTGGTATCCTCCTGTCTCTACCTCTCCAGTTCTAAGATTATAGGTGTGTATCACCTCATCTGCTTTTCTACTAGGCTGCTGGGAATGCAAACGCAGGTCCTCATGCTTGCACAGCAAGTTCTTTACCAACTGAGCTGTCTCCCCAGCCCAGTCGTCTAGGTTGTTATAAATACCGTTTGGAATGGGATAGTCATCTTTGCCTTCTTTAAGTCCATATGTTAAAAGCCCAGTGCCCAGTAAGATTAGAATGAGACCTTTGAGGAGTAATTAAGTCACGAGAGTGGAATCCTCAAGAATGGAATTAGCAGTGTTAAGAGGGGGACCTCAGTGAGTTTACTCCCTGTTTTGCCATGTGAAGAAGCAAGCAGTTTGTCACCTAGGAAAGGGTTTCCACGAGCATCATGCTGTCACCCTGATGT
>CAJQZJ010032004.1:6963194-6979214 GCA_907164525.1 Lophiomys imhausi | reverse complement strand
GAGAGAGAGAGAGAGAGAGAGAGAGAGAGAGAGAGAGAGAGAGAGAGAGAATGAACATGCTATATTTTATGTTTGTATTTCTGAGCCTGGCTTACAGTGATGTGTTCATCCATTTTGTACAAGTGACATGATTCACAGCAGTCACCTGCTGCTGGCCTAGCCAGCTATTATTAACTACTTATCGGTGATGTCTTTCATTTATTCTCATTTTCAGCTTGACTTTGGCATATATTAGAACACAGTCCAGTAGGTTTCTTAAAAAGCTTAGTGGAGATAAAATTCTCATTTCATATGACTTAGCAGCTGAACACTTAACATTTCACTTTTTATATCTCTATAGATTGTACAACCATCATCACAGCCAATTTTAGGATATTTTTGTCAACCCAACATGAACCCCATCATCTTTCAGCATTCCTGCCTCCCCTCAGCCCTATAGATGTGTCTACACTGAACATTTCATATAAATGGAATCCTAGACTTTGTTTCGGTGACAGACTTTTCCCTTAGCCTAATGATCATAAGATTTATCTACATGGTCGGGGGAAGGACTCCAGTGCTGACTTCCCAAAATAATCTGCCAGCAGAGTGGGTAGATTCTGTAACCAGACTGCCTGTGTTCAAATCCCGCTCTGTCCACATGCCCCATTGTCTGAGCTGAAGCAAATTACTTTACCATCTTGGATAAGTCTCCTCACTAGAAAATAGAGATAAGAAATCTATAGCTTATTTCCAGGGTGCCCATGAGAGCCAAATAAGAGCACTTGGCTTGTTGCCTGACCTCCAATAGACCTGTAATAAGGCCGGCAACGACTGTTTTAATTATTTAAAGAGCTGTAAGCCCAAAAGGCACATGAATGACTGTAGTACATTGTAAGTTCATTGGAGGACTATGATGAAAGGCCATGGAGCAGGACCCCTCAGTTCTGCATGGGAGGAACCTTTTTTTTGGGGGGGGGGTTGCAACTAGAGCCTATATCCACATGCAGGCTACTATTGATTTTTTAAAAAAATGTTTATTACTTCAGGTTACATCTCCAACACAGTACCCTTTTTCAATCTCTCCCAGGCCCACCCTCCTACCCTCTACCCCGTATCCCTTCCATCCTACTCCTCCAGAGTGAAGTGTGCCTACATATCAGTCCCTTGCCCCAGTTCAGCAGTCATATGAGGGCCAAGAGCCTCCTCATACACTGGGGGCCTACAAGGCAGCACCATGAGGGCAAAGTGTCTCATTGACAGGAAAAAAGCCTATGTTCCTGTTCCCTTTGGTGTATTGGCTGTAGTATAGTTATCCTGTACTATATGGCTAAAATCCGATTATAAGTGAATAGATGCCATGTGCATCCTTCTGAGTCTGGGTTAGCTCACTCAGGATGAGCTTCTCTAGTTCCATCCATTTGGCTGCAATTTGCATGATTTCCTTGTTTCTGATGGCTGAGTGCTACTATTGATTTTTGGGACATTGCTGTCCCCTTTCAAAGATTTTGAAATTCATCAATTTAGGCAAATTGAAACCCCTGTCATTTCCTAATTATTCAAACCAGTTTGCTTGGGATATTTATACCATTGCTTTAAGTCCTGTGCCAAGTATGGGAAATGACCTTTGACCTAGAATGTACAAGTTGGTTCAGAATGCAGGCAGGGATGGAGAAGGGCAAGAGAGGGTAGAGAGGGTTTCATATTTACTGACTTATTTCAAAGCGTGCATACTTACTGGCTATCTGGTGTGAATTTTCAGGGACTTCCTTTTTTTTTTTTTTTGGTTTTTTTGAGACAGGGTTTCACTGTGTATCTTTTGGCTGTTCTGGACTCACTTTGTAGACCAGGCTGGCCTTGAACTCACAGAGATCTGCCTACCTTTGCCTCCTGAGTGCTGGGATTAAAGGCATTTGCTACCATGCCCGGCAGGGACTTCCTTCTTGAGAATAAATTTTTCATAATGAGTGTGCTGCACTGACAAACAGAAACATTCCTGCGAAGTGAAAAGCCCGTCTCCATCTCTGGTGGTCTTCCATTTCCTCTTCATTAGTTACAGCTGGGATTTGTTCACTTTCTAGGAGCCATCTTAAATATTTTAATTACACATTTAAAAGTATATTTCAATGCTTAAATGTATACTTGTCACCCTTCCTTTCACAAGGCAAATATTTTAAACTTTTTTTTTCAGTGCCAAGAATGGGACGCTGAGCATCTTGGGGTAGGGCAAGGGTTTTACCACTGCAATGTACTCTCAGTCCTGAAAAATCTTTTTAATAATAATAATAATAATAATAATAATAATAATAATAAAAACAGAATAAGAAATCAAGTTTCTAAGAGACAAGCAACATTTGCTTATTCAAATACATGGAGATAGATAGGTGGTCTTCAGAAACCTCAAGAGATCTGTAGAATATGGCACTTAAAGATGGTTTAAGATTTTTTTGATATTGGGACTTGTCAGTTCCTGACAGCATCCCCCATTCTACTCCAAGTAGATGATGAGCATTGAAGAATCTCCATTTGGAGATGCTTTCATTAGTGGCAAGCTTGTCACTGAGCAAGAGAAGTCCTTTGCTTCAACTATAGACAGAATGCTATCCGAAAAGGACAAAACTTGGAAGCAGGTAAGTGGACAGCCTAGCTCTGCCAGGACATGATAAGAAAATCCTTCATAATTCCTGTTTTACAATTAATGTCTATCAGAGATACTGGGACAAAAGGCTGAAGATAGATGCTCCAATGCTATAGAGAGAAATTAGGGACTGTCCAGGCAGTCAGTTGTCTGTCATTTTTTAGTTTTGGAAGCTGTTGGCTCTGTACTTCCTACTTATTCAGATATATTTATCCTTCTCAGGTCTCTGATGTGATTGAAGGCTAGATGGTTATAGTCTCACAGTTAAATTTTAAGTTGTTTAGGAATTAAAAGGATGTTCTAGGTCTAAGAAGATTTCTTGTAGTTGATAATGCAAGTTAGGATGGAAACTGAAACTTGAAACTCATGGAGATAGATAGATAATAGAAAATTATCAGTTACAAAATATGTATGGACTGGACATTGGGAATGTATGTTATAACTTGTGATTTTTTGTAATTGTTGCCTAACTGTTATGTTCTTATTGTTTTGTATTAAATTTATTGTTACAAGAAAAGAGCCTTTTATTGGACTAAAAGGGAGAGCTGTTGGGAGGAAAAAGATAGACCTTAAATAAAAAAATAAAAGCAGATAGGAGCGAGAGGGAGAAGAGAGTTGGAGGGTGGGACTGGAAGGGGAAGGAGGGAGGAGTATGTGATTGAGATGTAACTTGAAGAAATAAATGTTGAAAAAAAAAACCCCACACACATATAAATTAAAAAACAAGGATCAAAATCATGTGATTTTATTTGTATTTTCATTTTAATTCTAGAGATTCTCAAAGGAATGCAAATATGGAGAGGCCAATACAATGAATCCTTATATAGCTGCTGCCTAGCTTCCAGGGTTATCAAGTTTGTCACCTTCCTTTGTTTGTAATCTGCTTTATTTTTAATGTGGTTTTTCTGAGGGACTGTAGTATTTTAAAGGCTTTGGTATTTTCTCTCCCACACTGATAGTTTTGCCTTATTAAAGAGTCATAGACTTTCTACTATGTAGGCATTTCATATATTAACAACCCTCCCCTTAATCAGCATGGATAGTTCCAGAATCTTGAGATTATTTTGCCCCAGTACAGCATACCTTCAGTTTTATGTGGTTACAGTGGCTTAAGATGCTCATTCTCTTGATGTTGAGGGTCTGGTAGAATCGATATTCCTTACCAATGCTTGTTACTCCAGCATAGATTCACATATTTGGTTTCTGCGCATACTGATACTTAAGTGGCTCTCTTCCTGTCTTCAGTTTGGAAGTGTCTACACACTGACGGTAGACTGGACACCCATTTGCAGAAGGCTCTGGAGATGTGAGGAAGGAAAGCATGGTGCTGCATCAGTGAGGGTTAAGATCGACTGTGAATGATAGAAAGTCTGGCTGAAGCCAGACTTTAGAAAAATTGGCTAATTAAATTATTTATTTGAAAATATCCTTTTAAATCCTAAACAACTCAAAATCAATTGAAAATTTATAACTCTTATGCCTTCAAGCCCATCAAAGACGTAAGGAGGGATAAAGTTTTGATGTGAGTGAGTAAGAAGCCTAGTAGAGCACTTTCCAGAATGGAAAAATGACAGTTTGCTGCCTGGACAGACCCAAATATCTCTTGACACTGTTGGAGCATCATCTTCAGGCTTCTGGCCAAGCATATCTCACAGACATAATTGTGCAGCACAAAATAAGAAGGATTTTTCCACTCTGTCTCTGCAGAAGCATTTAAGCTCTGGTCCATTTTTGGACTGTATATAGTCTGTTGAGAGAGCAGGGGCATTTTTGCCTAGTAGGAATTATCTCTTAATGGAGATTTCTTTTTGATGGTCATTGTCTCCTTCCAAGTCAGATGAGAGCTGTCAGGAGCTGACTGTCTTAAGTCAAACAATTCTTAAAATAATAAAAACATCTTTAAATGCCATTTTCTGTGTGCCTCTGAGAGTTTTGAAGACATCTATTGATTTATTTATAAATCTATGTATCTTTGAACAAGCAAACTGTATTATTTTTATCCATTTATTATTTAACCTAGTAAGCCTATTTTGTGATAAATTAAGACTAGTATTTTGTCGCGTCCCCCCTTGTCCAGCAAAGAATGACGCAACTCACAAAAGCTCTTCTCCTGCAGTTTATTCAGGTCCCTTGAAAACAGTCTTCCGAATGCCCGGGCAGACCCAACCCACAGGCTAAATACTAAATGAACAGCCAATCAAGTAAAGCCACGTAGTGCTATCTTAGAGGCCCACGTATGCGGAAGCAAGCCAGATCAGCAGTCTTTGCCAAATATGGACTTGTTTACCACCGAGAGCGCTCACCGTTGGGCTGGTGGAAGGCGGAGACCAGCGCCATCTTTAAGGCGCGGCACGTCGCAGCTCTCTACAGTATTTGACATGAACAGGAGCTTGAGTGGCCAACAATCAACTTTTATTAGCCAGACTCCTAAATAGATTGCAATAGCAACCCCTAAAAGGATTGGAAGTAAACCTGTACTTTTAAATGAGTTGTACAGGTACAATACCTTATATAAGAGTTGAAATATACATAATATGTGTCAAAATATAAAATTCTATACCAATGAATCAAAATTTAACCTTATTTTTGTATCAATATACAAAATTCTATACCAATGAATCAAAATTTAACCTTATTTTTGTATCAATATATAAAATTCTATACTAATGTATCAAAAGATAACCTTATTTGAGAATAACAATAGCTCTAAGTTTCAGAGAAGACTCAGTAATCTACCCTTATCTCTTATCATTTCTATATTATATACCCATATTCCCCCTCTTTTTCTTTTTAAGTTTTTCTCCCATATAAGAGAGAAAGAAGGATAGAGAAAACAAAAGAGAGAAATCCCTGATTCTAACCTCTTATACCTTGCTTAACAAGACCATATGCAATTTGTAACAAATCCCCTAAACAACATCTATAACATCAAATGATCAAAAAGTCATCCACCCCATTTTTTGGGAATGGGGCATTGCTCTCTTAAAATTGCTTCCTGCTGAATTGGGATACAGAAAACATGTTTAGGGGCCCAAATAAAATGGAAAAAAATGGTTAATCAACTTAATAGTAACATTTGTTGTCGAGTCTTTATGTGTTCAGCAATTTGAATGTCCTGAGCAGTTTGTAGTCTGAGGTTGAACTTTGGATAGGAAAATTCAGGGCTTTATTGAAGTCCTGGCTGGAACAGTCTGTGAGGCTGGACCATCTGGGCTTGCTTTGTCTTCTTTGGTGTTTGGTCCCTTTATTTTGAAAATATGTAATTTCTCACAAGTAACATATCTTTCTACTTTTTCTTTCAAGACAGGATTTCTCTGTGTATTTCTCCTGGATTCACTTTGTAGACCAGGCTGGCCTTGGTGAAGGTCAGGGATCCACCTGTCTTTGTCTCCCAAATGCAGGGATTAAACATGTGCACCATCATGCCCAGAAATTAACATATCTCCCTTAGAGGCAAAAATCTCTATTGAAACCAGTTCTCTTGTGGGAGCCCCACATCTAAGGAGACTGACTTGTGACCCCTCTCTTTACATGTTTAAAAATCTTGTATTTTAGCATTGCCAAATGACAAAAAATATCCTTTTTACCATCCACCGATATCTAAACAAAAATCAAGCAAAGAAACAAGAACATTCCAAAAACCTTGGTCTAACTGTGCTATTCCATTTTGTAATTAAAGTCCTGTTCATTATTCCCTTTAATCTAGCTTTGGCTGTATATCCTTGGTGGGCCTTTCCCAGAGACTCTTGATAGGCACCTAGTAGCCAGGGAGCTGTGAGACCCAGTTGCCATCAATTTCTTATCTATCAGGAAAGGCCTCCCTCCTTCCCCCATCATCATTGCCAGTAACTTGGCATTCCATCTTGTAAGCTCTCTCCCTTAAGCCTATCCTAGTCAGATCTTTCTCAAAAAGTATACATAGAACCACAATTGTCAGTGTAAAAATCATCTGCATGCTAAGAGAAACAAACTCAATTGGAATCCAAATGTATTGAGACATTTTGAATTCCTCTATTTTTAATCTAGGCAGTTAATTCCACTCTCAAGCTCTGTTTAGAAGGCTGCTAGCTTTTAAGGACAGCCTGAGTTCTTTACCTTTGATGTAAGGCAGTAGCTTTTGTTAAGGGAGCCACACCTTTCAAATGCATTTGGGTTCAGTTCCCCGCTCTTTGGCTAGGAAACTAGCTTTCACCCAGGCCTTCTCAGGCTGTAAGCATGGATTCTAATTGCTGTAGTTGGGTGCCATATGTAGAAAAAAATGGCTAATTAAATTATTTACTCAGTATTTATATGTAATTGGTTGACGCCTGTTAATCCTTAACCCGCCATTATATATGAATACACACAGACACCAGATGGATTTTTAACAAGCCTTGGCCTGAATTATGCAATCCTAGCCCATCTAAGCTAGCTCATAATTCTATTACCCAAATATGACCCCATATATACATACATCCCTTTGGGCTATTATTCTCCATGCTAGCCAATGTTCCAGGCCACATGGAATGATCTTCTTTAATCTACCCCATGGCATGTGTTCCTCCTCCTTCCTGCTCCTGGCTTCTTTTTGGAGCTTCCGTCTCAGAAGCCCACGTACCTTAGTCCCACCTATCTCTGTCTTTGTCCAATCTCAGGCCTCAGCATTTTATTCAACCAATCAGAGACAATGTAAGTAACAGACAGCAAGCAGGACAATTAACTAACATTTAGAATGCTTAACACCACCCCATGACAAAAGTTAACTTTACCTCATGTAAATATCCATCTGTTGGTCCAGCATGGCACTGGCTCTCCATGTGTGAAGACTTTCAACTCTGTGTCTTCTCTTCTGTTCTCAGTGTATGGTACAAATGGCACTAGCTCTGGCCATTGGACCTGCATTCAATAAGGGGGAAAAGAAAATGACAACACAAAGATGTCTTTATTTGAGATAGCTGTGGACTCAGCTATAAACCAGTCTCCTGCTGCTGGATGTTAGGTACTAAAGACTTAACAGTATTCCCATGGGTGGGTGTGAACAAGAGGACGTAAGAGGAGGTGTATAGTATGGTCCAATAGAGTCCAACTTTGTTTTCAGCCAATGTTTGAGGCCTCATTCTTCTGAGACCAGAGGCAGCCTGGTCGATCTTGCTGTCTTTCAAAGTTTAAGAGAGCAAGGTCCTATTGGGGTTGAAACATAAGAAGGAATGGCTTGAGATGATGGTATAAAGGGCTTGAGATGAGAAAGATGAATCCAATGAGGAAAACCATTAAGCTTAGCAGCAGTTGGAGTAGTCAGGATGTCCCTAAAAGGGCCTGTCCATTTAGGGCACAGAGGTGGGGGAGAAATGAGGAGTAAGTCTACAATTTTGATGGAAGAGGGTGGAGAATCAGGATGAGGCCGAGGCAAATGGTGGTGGGTAAAGTTCCAGAAGAGCATATGATGATAGCGTAATAATGGGTTAAGAGGGTGATTAGGGAGAGGTGATGGTTGAGTGGTGAAACCGGGAGGCAGAATTGGCTGTCCACACATGAGCTCAAAAGGGGAGATAAAGAGGTTTCTTTGGGAGGGCTCTCAGTTGCAGGAGAGCCAGTGGTAGGAGTTTTACCCAATCTACATGAAGCTCTTGAGAAAGTTTAGTAAGAACGTTTTTGAGAGAGCCATTGGTTCTTTCAATCTTGCCTGAGGACTGGGAATGGTAGGGGATATGGAAATGCCACGAGATGTTAAAGGCCTTGGCTAAAGTCTGGGAGACCTGAGAAGTAAATTCAGGATCGTTGTCTGGTTGGAGAGAGGTTGAGATTTCAAAACGGGGAACAATCTCCCTGAAAAGGAGGTCAGAAACTCTCTGTGCCTTTTTATTAGTGGTGGAGAAAGCTTCTACCCATCCTGAGAATGTATCTACAAGTACCAAAAGGTATTTGAAACATTTAAAACGTTTAACTGTGGGCATGTGAGTGAAGTCAGGCTGCCAGTCTGACCAAGAGTTAGGATTAGAAGTTTGGCAGGTTTTCCAAGAAGCAGTGATAGTTTTTAAGAAGGCTAGATCTTCAGAAGTAGGCTGTAAATATGTTTTAATAATGTGAGACAAGGCGTGGCTATTAGGGTGAAAGATCTGGTGCAAGTAGGATAAAATTTTTTGAGTATCTGGGGTGATGACAAAAATGTGAGTAGTACAGTGAGAGTGCTTTGTAGCACATGAGATGGACCCAAGTTTCCAAGGGCTGCAGCTCTAGCTGGTTCATCAGCCTGGTTATTTCCTTTGGCGATAATAGAGTTGTTTGCTTGGTGTGATCGGCAGTGTACAATTCCTATGGCTGTAGGGAGATGGGACGCATCTATCAAGGCTTTAATCTGTTCTGAATTGGTTATTGACCCTCCTTTAGCTGTTAGTAGTCCACGCTCCTTCCAAATAGCTGCATGTGACAAGAGAATATGAAAAGCATACTTAGAGTCTGTATAAAGATTTAAGGATTTCCCCTTTGCTAATTTGACTGGAGCCTGAAGGAGGGCTCGCTGAAGTCTACGAAAAGCTTGGTAATGGATATAAGGAGTGGTTCATGTGAGGAGCCATGTGCTGCATCATATAAGGGGCAGGTGAGAAGAGAGTAAGAGGGAATCCAGGAGCGTAGGAAGCCAGCCATCCCCAAGAATGATAGAATTTCATCCTTGGTGGTGGGGACTGTGAGTGAATGGATTAGTTAGGTGTTTTCAATCTAGGTTAATGGCCTTGTGAGTAGGTGCTATCTGTTTGATGGATTTCATTTGCATAGGCCCTAGCCTGGTTCCAGACCTGCCTACACTCTTCTGGGAGAAGACTGTTGGTGAGAATCATATAAACATCATGGAAGGTGAGGTTATAAGACTGTGTGATGTACTGCAATTCTTTAATGAAGGTGGAAGAGTTGGAAGTATAAGAACCTAGTCTCTTTTCTATTTGTGAGAGTTCAGCCAATGAAAAGGGGACATGTACCTTGATCAAACCATCTACTCCAGCCACCTCCCTCAAAGGGAGAACTGTAGCTGGTTTAGGCTGGGTACAGGGAACTAAGGGGGCTCCCATGGCAGACCCGGAGTGAGTAGTGGGAGGAATAGGAGCTGTTGGGGGGCTGAGAGTAGATGCCAATGAACGTTTACCGGAGCAGCTGCTGAGGGAGAAAGGGAAGTTGGAGAAGCCAAGAGAGAAGGGGCTAAGAGTTTTGATCAGTAGGGTGGAGGCTCATTAGCTGGATCAAAAGTGGTGTAAGATTCCTCTGGTTCAGATTTCACAGCCAGGAGGAACTGAGTGAGGGAACAGAAAGTGCAGAGCTCAGGCTTGGAACAGAGATGAGAGAAGGCTTGAACATAGGAAATCTCACTCCATTTTCCTGATTGCTTATAATAGTTATAAAGGTCCCCAATAATATTGGGATCTACAGTGCCATTATGTGGCCATTTAGAGTGGTTGTCTAAGGGGTACTTAGGCCAGATTCGACTACAAAGGTGAATAAATTTAGGGCCCTTCAAGTCAGGTGCCAGATATAAAGTCTTGAGGTTTTCTAAGAGGTGTCCCAAGGGGGAATGAGAAAGTACTGAAGATACTGTTCCCATGGATGAGAAGGGGAATGGAAGATAACTACAGCCTGTAGTCATGGGCATCCCCAGACTCAGGGAGGACCGAAAACGAGGACCAAGCCATTTCAGTGGGTTGTCCCTACACTCAATGGGAGTCAGAAACGATATGAAGCCAAAAAGGTGAAACGAAGGGGGTCTCATCCACAGGGAAGGTTGGGAAAGGGTGTAATGAACCAAGAAAGTCCAGGGCAGGAAGGATCCTGATGTTAGGACTAAGGAAACTGTAGGATGGTAGCTCCAATGAAGTCAGGTGAAGAGGGCCAGCTGTAGCCTTAAAGACTGTGGCTGGGGGTACCTCCACTTCCAAAAATACCAGAGGGGTAGCAGACACTCAGGGAAATGTTTTCACTGACTAGAAGGTAATCTTACCCAATTGTTGCTGATGGATGAGATCTCAAGCAATCGGTGAGTTGGAAGATGAGTCTTCTGCAGGCTTACTGGAGCAGATGAAGGATAGGATCCTAGGCCAGCTCAGACTCCAAGACTAAGGTGAGCACAAGAACCAGGAGAGCCTATCTCCCCTATCCCTGTACGGGCCACCAGATGTTAGCACTTTGGCCTGCAGGGGGATAGGTAGATATCTTGAGGCTTGGGAGCCCAGGAACCACACAGCTCTGAGGGGGGGGGGGGGATATCCCCAGTAAAGTGTTACAGCTCTGAGGAAGGTATCTTGAGGTTCAGGAGCCCAGGAACCACGCAGATCTGAGAGGAGGCTTCCTCAGCCCAGACATGTTGCAGCTCACAGGAACAGTTGTCTCACCCCCAGCTGAGCTGAGGAGAGGGGGAGGGGCTAGGCCCCAGCGGGTGTCTCTCTGCTTCTTGGCTTCTTTGCTTCTTCCCCACGACAAATGATGGAGTCTCAGCAAGCAGCCAATCTCATAAAAGAGATTTTATTGAAAGGTGGGGAACAAGTCCAAGGTATGACTGTTTTCTCTTCTTGGGAGAGGATAGGAGGGAATGGAGAAATCTCAGGCCTTATATAGGATTGGGGGATGGGGTGGAGCGTGTCTGTCTAGGGCAGGAATTTCCAAAAGGAGGGTTGGTGGGCCTTCAAGTCCTGAGCTTGGGGAAGCTAAGGGATTGGTGAGGTTTTATTCACCTAAAATTAGCATAAATCTGGGAGGGGTACCAACTGAGGAACTGGGGACTGAAACTGCCATTCTAACAGGTGCGGGGAGGTGGGGAAGGCCTATTAACTTAAACCTAGGGGATTAACACAAACTTGAACTTCCTTAACTAAACTGTGAATTAGTGCTAAAGGGTCAGACTTCTAGTCCTAGTTAAAATTCCTTGCTTCTTCCGGAGTATGGTTACATTATACACATTGTTACCACAGAGATGGCCACAGGAGCACAGGCCTCTCTGTCAGCTGAGGCCCTAATTGAAGACTCCTGTGCTTCCTGCTCCAGCTAAACAGTGTTTTCCTCAGCCCCCTGGAGTTCCGAGGTGTAACTGTATTACCCAGAGTAGTTGTAGGGCTGGAGGAGACACCCAGGGAAAGATGTAGGGAGCCCAGGGGCAAAACTTGAAACAGTGGGGCCTGGCTGCTGGGGTTCCTCAGGTGGAGACCTGGCCGCTTCCTTCAAATGTAATGAAGTTAACAAAGTCTGTGTCTGGAAAGATGTTATCTTGGTGGACGGCTACCCTAGTCAGCAGCAGGCTGAGGCAGGACTACGGCTGAGGCAGGACAGCTCCCTGTCAGCAGCCAGCCAGTAAACCTTTGTGGCATGCTGCTCAGGGGCTTTACTGACACTTGGGGAAGGGGAGGGGGTGGACCACCCTGATGAATTGCTGTCACAGCTGCTTTGATTTCAACTGCAGTGGTGGCAGCTGCACCGTTGCTACAAGCAGTCAAGCTCCTATGGTGCTTGACTTGCAAATGTAACTGTATCATTGGACATACGAAGCAGTAGTCCTGGGCTAGCTGAACACTACAGATCCTAAGTCCCTGGGAACAAGAAGGGTTTTGGATATGGGATTTCTTTTCTAACTTCAGAATAGTTGCATGCATAATGAGATCTTTGGAATGAGTCTAAGCACAAAGTCTGTTAATGTTTATTGTTTATACACATTGTATGACTAAAGATAGTTCTACACCTGTATCCTGGCTGTAACCTTTCACAGGAGTCCATGTATCAAATTCTGTACTTGTAACATGTTTTCTCTCAAAAAGTTTCAGGTTTTGGAGCATTTCAAACTTTGGGGTAGGGACAGTCCACCTGTTTTAGTCACTCTTCTATTGCTGTTTGGAGACATGACCCAGGTAACTTTTATAAAAGAAAGCATTTAATTGGCAGCTTGCTTACAGTTTTAAAAATTTAGCCACCATCATCATCATAGGAGGGAGCATGATGGCACACATGGCACTGGAGCTATAGAGGGAGGAAGTGAGTCAGAGAGACAGAGAGAGATAGAAGGCCTGGTGTAGGCTTTTGAAACTTAAAAGCCCATTCCCAGTGACACGCTTCAACAAAGCCCCAGCCACTCCAAGGCCACACCTCCTAGTAGTGCCACAACCTATGAGCCTATGGGAGCCATTTTCATTCAAACCACAAGTGAATCCAAATGTATCCAATCCTCTAGATGCCAATTTACAGGGACACATGAAACTAGAACATGATGATCCAAGCAAAAGAGAGCTCAGTGGGTCTGTGGTGGAGCCGACCCAGGAGCTGCCAAATGAGAAGGCACTGAAGAGGGACTGGAGGATAGAGAGAGGCAAGAACCCAGACAGGTCAGTCAAACAATGACAGGTCTGCATGGGTGTTTGCTTGGCGAAGCCAGCAGTGGAAAACGTGAATGACTCTGTGGAACGCCAGGCACTTGCTTTGACAGCAGATCAAGTGCTTGTTTGAGTCTCAGAAGGGCAGCTTCAGATTCCTTCTGGACAAGTGGAGTGTATGCCTGAGAACAGAGGGAAGGGATGGAAAAGAATGGTCCCATTGAGAACCATGTAGTGGAACTATGACTAGGATTAGAGGAGTAACTGCAGAGCGGTCCAGTCTATCTCCTAAGTGCTGTCCAAAGTCTTTGAAGATAGGAATTCTCTCTTCAGTTTCTCCCAAAGTACCTTGTTAAGGCAGCCAAATCTCTGTTTCTGCTCCAGGTCTGTGAGCCAGACTGTTGGGGGAGGACCTGGGTGTAGGCATCCTTATTGATTTTCTAGTTGATTCTGGCACCAAGGAAGTGGACTCCTGGACTCACTTATCCTCAGAACTGGTCAGGTCTGGTTTGGAGTTGGAATTGAGATAAAAGCCAGCATCTTCTTCATTCTCTGAGTCTGAACATCCTGAATGAGGTCATTTACACAGAGTACCTGGCCTTGGGCTTCCCGTCTAGTACAGGGATGGTGACTCTAACACTCACCTTTAATGGGTGTTAGGGTAACCATCTCCAGCCAATGGGATCCCTGGAGGGAAGGGCAGAAGAGTCAGGGCAGGAAAGCAAGGCAACTGCTGATGTCACAATGCCTCTACTCACCTTAGATGTCTGGCTTCTGGACCACTTCTGGACAGCAGCAAGACCATAACTGGTTACAACAGACAGAGTACAACAGGGAACCTGGGGTGCAGTGTTCAGAGGTCTTCAGGAAACAAAGACTAATCCCTGGACCAGGAATAAGCCAAGATATTCCAAGAAGGATGTGGAACTCCAGAAGACATTCGGGTACCATTGGCCGGGCCCCTCCTCCCAAGTCAGACACTTGTGTTGACAAAGAGAGGAAGCTAGGCAAAAGACCAAAGGCACATACCCAATCTCTAGGGGTCATGCCCTTTTCAGAAGGACATATCTTCCACTTGGTTTCAGGAGTTGAAGTTCTCAGCATTCCTTACTGTCTCCTGTCCAGAGTCCATATCATCTGTCCCCTGGGACTCTATCCAACACGCATTTGATGTTTAAGGTCCACCCCTGTGCATTGGTGTTGTCCCGTCATGTATGTCTGTATGAGGGTGCCAGATTCCCTGGAACTGGAGTTACAGACGGTTGTGAGCTGCTACAGGATGCTGGGAATTGAATCTGGGTCCTCTGGAAGAGCAGCCAGTAACCACTGAGCCATCTCTTCAGCCCAAGACTTAACTTTCATAAAGATGGCCAAATGAGATCCAGGTGTGGTGACACATACCTTTAATCCCAGCACTTGGAGGCAGAGGCAGAAGATCTCTTCAGTTTGAAGTCAGCCTGACCTCTGTAGGGAGTTCTAGGCCAGTCAGGGCTACATAACAGACCTTGTCTCAAAAACAAAATGCCCAAGTGACAGTCTTGTGTAGTAAGGGTCAGCACCTGCATGAAAACATAAGTGCAAACCAAACCAAACCACACAGAAACACTTACGTATATGTATGGCCCGTGAATGGATAGAGGTGGGGCTTCTAGCATTTAAAAACTATTCTATTTTTTTTACTCATTTTAAAAGTTTTTGGGTAGAATATAAAGAAGTGGGTTTATAATGATACTTCCATACACATATATATCTCTATCTTTATCTGTGACATTTGCATTGATATCTCATTACACTTTATTGTTATTTGGAAGGGCCTATACTCTGATGTCCCCACAGATGCATGACTGAGTCCTGATAAAATGTAGAACCCAAAAAATGTTCAACCAGGCCTAGTTCATGTCTTTATTATTAAGTATCCATAAGGCTAGAGATGGTTGTATACATCTGCATTCCAACACTCTGAGGCTGAGGCAGGATGATTGTCATAAATTTGAGGCCAGCCTTGGCAACAGAATGAGTTCGAAGCTAGCCAGAGCTAGAGAGTTTGAGGCCAGTCTGAAGTACATAGAAGGGGAACCCTTTCTAATCCCCCATCCCATCAAAAGATATAGAATCTATAGAAAAAATTGAGAGCCAGCCAAACATCTAAGAGAGTTTCTTCAAAGGAATAATTAATATTCAATTGCTTATTAAGGAATAATTCAGAGAAAGGATTAAAAAAACCAATAAATCAAATTGAAAAATTTAGTGAGAAACCTTTTGATCAACAAGGCTCCTTAATTTGTAGACTGAGATAGGGAAAGAGGAGAGAGAAGAGCCTTCCATCTCTACTGATGAGCATACCTTGGTTTGGGCTAGATTAAGGCAGGGTCTTATACCTTCCTTCATGTCAGTGTTTATAAGGGGCTCAGAGCATCCAGGTCCCAAATAGCCATGCCTCCAGGCCGGCAGCTTCTGTTTGTGTGCACTTGAGCTGAGCTGAGTTAGTGTGAGAGGAGTGTGAAGTGTAGTTGGCCACGAGCCTGGGAAGTCAGAGTTCTGAGTTCAAATTCAGATGCTGTGGTTTGTCTGGGAGAGACCCCTAACTGGCCTGGGGTAGACAAGCCCCGAAGTTCCCTTCTTTCTTCCTGCCTGGAGATGTAATGCGGGCATTGTCCAGGTGCTTAGATGGTTGACGAGTGCTAAGCCGTCCTGCTCTGGGATCTGCTGTGCAGGAGGAGGCCTTTCTTCCTAAATACACAACAGTGTGTGGGTCCCGTGAGACCTGCTGCTGCCCGAGTGCAGTGATTCTGAGATCTTCATTTCCTTCTGTGCTGCCAGTGTCTGGGTTTGTGGTCTTAGTGGATGGCCCTGGGGTTCTGCCTCAACTTCTCATGGCAAATGGGTTTGTGTGTGTGTCGTGTGTGTGTGACTGTGTGTGTGACTATGTGACTGTGTGTATTCCAGTGTGTGTCTAAATATGGGAGTTCTTTGCTTGTTTATATGTGTGCATGTGTCGTGTGTGTGTGAGACTGTGTGACTGTGTGTATTCTGGTGTGTATCTGAATATGGGAGTTCTCTGCCTGTCTATATGTGTGCATCTGTCGT
>CAJQZJ010032004.1:6939744-6963184 GCA_907164525.1 Lophiomys imhausi | reverse complement strand
GGGAGTTCTCTGCCTGTCTATATGTGTGCATCTGTCGTGTGTGTGTGTGTATGTGTGTTGGGGTCTGTCTATATGTATTTCTGTTTCTGTATCTGTGTGTATGTTGCGGATTTCTAGGTGTGTGTCCATGTCTGTGTGTATCAGGCTGTTGGTGTGTGTGATGGTGTGCCACTGTGTGCCCATCTGCACTTTTTCAAAGTAGTTCTGAAGATAACACACCAACGGAGCTGAAACCTTCTGTTTGAGACAGTCTCACTAAGTTGGGCAGGTAGCCTTAAACTCCAACTGTAGTTCCCTCATCTTTGAACTTGCAGCCCTCCTTCCCCAGCCTTTTAGACCTGTGCCTGGGACTAAGGTTGGCTCCCTCCCGCACTTTCTGAGGCCCTCAGTGGGCACGTTCCCTGTTTAAGTGGCTGTGTTCTGGCGGCAGATGGTATAGTCAGCCACTAGCAGGTTTTGGACAGAGAATAGAGGGGAAAATAGAAAGAACGCTCAAAGTCAAGAAAATGTTTCAGAGGAGACACTTGGGATGTCTGAGTGGAAAGGGGGCTAAGTGGAGAGAGATAGAAATGTTGCTGAGAAAAGCAGAGGGTTTTGAAGAAGATTAGGATCTTGGGTCAAGAGAGCAGGGAAAAGGACACAGAAAATGGATGCTGGTAGCTTCTCTGCCCAGGACTTGTTCCTCAGCCATAGGTGGCCAATAACATAAGCTGTAGGGCTGCCACTCAGGAGAACTCCCATAATGCCAACACACAGGAAGGAACAGAACCCTTTTAGAAAAGCAGCCAGTACTTCAGGAGGCTGATAGTATAAAGCACACGTGTGTGAATGTTCATTTCCTTCAGGGAACCAAGGGCCAAACCTAGGCCAGGAGGTGGCTCAAGATGTATTTGGGATGCATCACCCCCTTAAATACGTAGGCTTGCCTGGCCTCACTCCCTCCCCCATCCCATCTCCACTTAGTCCCTGTGCTCAAGTTCATAGGTCATGTCAGTAGAAAAGAAGGAGACCAGAGAGGACAGAGCCTTGTCTAAGGTCACACAGCTGGCAAATTCTAGACTTGAACTCAGCACCGTCTGACACTAATGTCTCAGCAGGGAGCTTCTATGTCATGTCTGGATATCCTATGCTCTGCTTGACTTCTGACTTGGGCATGTTCAAGCTTCAAATACAGCCTCACTTGTTCCTCTTCTGACTGTTTCTCTTGTACATTAGCTGATCAAGCCAGCCAGCCTTGCAGCTCAGCTTAGCTTTCCTCTGGCTACCACCCCTTACTAGGCAGACACCCGTCTTTCTGATACTTCCCAGTTCTGGTTGTCCTTAGGTCACCCATATGTCTCCTGTGACAGAACAGTTTAGGAAGGGAGGCAGGACACAGGCACAAGTGGTGAGCAGGAAGAGTTTGAAGGTGGAATGCATAACGTGGCTTCTGATGTGCTGTAGTCACTGGTGGCAGGGGAGGTCACCGTGGAGGAGGCAACTGGAGGACTTAGAGGGCGGGGCTGTGCAGAATGTACTGGGAAGTCACTGGCAGGGAGAAAAGCAGGGCCGAGTTCCAGCCAGTGCCTGGTTGAAGCCAGACAGCAGGAATGCATAGCCGGCCAGGCCCATGCTTGCAAAATATTTGCCTACTTAGATACAGTTTCATTGTTGATTTCTAAGATAAATGTTAGGTTTGCCTTTATAATTGTAAAGCTTTTAGGAACATGGAAAAGAGTGACTTTGCCCGAAGCTTAGAAATATGCTTTGTGACTGGAGACCCTTCCATGACAGTGTCTCATGATCTGCATCCTTGGGTCAGTGCAGGTGCCTGTGGTCCATCTGAAGTCTTTGTAGTCACACCCACAAAGGACCTTCCCTCAACCTGGATCTCCTCCCTACTCCATTCCAGGACCTCTGACTGATGCCAATGAGGTGCCCCCAATCTTGTAACCCCGTCCTTAAGGTCTGCAGTGATTCATGGGTCCTACATAACAGTGGCTTTTCTATGCAGTCTTCACTTCTTTCCTGTTAGCACATTTTGTTCTATTCTGTCCCACTCCCAGTCTTTTCCCCTTCTCCACCATCTTTATATTTTTAAAAGGAAGACATTTTAAATATGTGGGCAGCAAGATGGCTTACTAGGCTAAACCACTTGTTGCTAAACTCAATGACTTGAGTTTGATCTCTGGGACACACATGCAGCAGGGGAGAATTGACTCCCTACTGCAGTAGGCTTACCTACTGTTACTGAGTCCATTCCTTTTCTGATATCTATTCTGTCATCTAAGACAGAGACCTGAGACCCTCCTAGACTCACCACTCTTCTTTCCTTGCATGGCTAATCATGGCCCGCTTTGTCCCCACCCTTCTCACTTCGTCCCTCTCTTCTATTGGGAAGCAGCTTTTCAGTGACTGCCCTTCTCTGTTATGCTGAAGTTAAGATTGCATTGATTTTAATTAGACACTAGAAATCATCCACAGAGGCTATGAAAGATCTCAGGGACTTAGCCTAAGAGCAATTTATTTCTCAAATTCAGCTGGGTGCCTTGTGATGGACTGCCATGAGGTGACTTGGGATCCAGGTACCTTCCATTTTGTGGCTCTGTGATCTTTTGGGGAACTTGGACTCCTTTGCTTCTAACCTATGAACAGAGAAAGAAACACAGTGAAGGTTGAAGATCTTAATGAGATCGCTTTGCAGATAGGGAGAACTCAGACACAAAATCTATATCTAGTTAAAAGGAAAGGAGGAAGGGATGAGCTTGCAACCAGCTCTTAGTTTCCCAGTAAGATACTGGATCCGTAGGCAGATGTGGCTATATGATGGATTGACAGCTATGAGTCTTTGCTACAAAAAAGTTTCTAAAGAGAGCTGATGAAGTCATTCCACAGTCTCCATGATAGCTGCAAGACACATAATTCTTGAGTGTGAATGTTCTAGGCCAGTGGTTTTCAACCTGTGGATCATTTCATTGACCTCTTTGGGGGTCAAATGACTCTTTCATAGAGGTCACATATCAGATATCCTACGTGTCAGATATTTACATTATGATTCATAACAGTAGCAAAATTAAAGTTAAGAGGTAGCAACAAAAATAATTTCATGGTTGGGGGAATCATCAGAACATGAGGAAGGTTGAGAACCACTGGTCTAGGCAGAAGAAATAGACAGCAAAAAGTCTAACAATGTAGGACCCTTCACAGTTGACTTTACTGGTTCACAACCACTTCTTAGTACAGCCTTCTCCCACAGTGCAGATGTGTTTGTTGTTTGAAGTTTGAAGTTACTGCTTTGTCCTTTTTTTTTTTTTTTCTCAGTTTTTCCCTCAGTGTTTTTTCTCCCTTGATCCCAGTCATGACTGAGATATAATGTTCATTATTCAAAAGTAACCTGGGTGCCTGCTCCTTCAAGGACTTGTCCTGTGTCTCTTCTTGGTGATGCCTCCTCCCGTCATCGGTCATCAGAGCAAATGGCCCCCTGACATTGGGAGCTGTGCTCAGCTGTCCTATGGTGTTCCAGAGTGAGGAAATGGTGTGTCTTGGAGGTTCTCAAGGACTTAGACCAATGACACTGGTTTTCACCTGGGAACTTGTTAGAGATGCAAATTCTTGGCTCTTACCCCAGATGTATTGAATCAGAGATTTCGGGGAAGGGACTCACCAGCCTGAATCCTCATTGGTTTTCTTGGAACCAGATCACTGGTCACATTTGTCTCTGAGACTGGCCAGGTCTGCTCCAGAACATCTGCTAAAATGAAATGAACATAAGTCGTCTGCCCCAGGAATCTTTGCTTTTTTCAAAAAAAAAAATATTTATTTATTTATATTATTTTTTAGCATCCTTGGCTATGTGAGAGCCAGCGTTCTATGTTCTCATGATACCTGAAGTCTCTTTACCACCCCACCCCTCTAATAACAACTGTGGACAGTGACATCCTGAAGGGTGGGGATTCTATTATACTTACCTTTCCATGTCTGTACTTAACACAGAGAAGATGCATAGAAAATGTTTATAAGGCCTTATGTTATGGAAGTTATGTGAGGGAAAAAGACAGACAAATTACTTGCTCCTAAGAAATTTGAGTTCTAAGAGGGGTGACAGGAAATACATTAAAAACAAATGCTCTGAGGAGCTGTGGCAGTGGCCTAGCTGAGTTTGATTTCTAGCACCAGCATCTGGTGGGTCTCAATTGCTTCTAACTCCAACTCCAGGGGATCTGATGCCCTCTTCTGGCCTCTGTGAGTACCTGCATACACACTCATATATACATAAGTAAAAATAAAAAACAGAAAAAGGAAACAGTTTCAGACAGTTATACGCACTGGATGACAGTAACATGAGGTAACAGGATGATAGTGAGCCAAATAACCCAAACCCGCAAAGTTAAAACCTGCAGGGTTGGGTGAGTTCGAGGAGAGAAGGGAGAGTGGGAGATCTGAGAAGGGTGAACACAGGCAGTCATGGACTGGGTTTGGAGCTTAGACTTCACTTCTAAGTGTGCTGAAGAGGTCCCTCGGGAGGAATAGTTAGGTTGTGGAAACACACACAGTGGTGCCTGTTTTTGAAAGGTCACTCTGGCTGCTGAGTGTATAAAATATACCCCAGGAGGGCAAAAATAGAAAGGGGGAAGCCAGTTTGGAGGATGTGGAATAGCTGGGTGCATACTGAGGAAACAGTAGGAACATGTGCTTGATCACATGCTCCTGGTGCCAGCTATTCAGATTATAACAGGCTTTGAGCAAGTCACAATGAGAGAGAATAATATTGGCACTTATTGGCTTGTTGGGGAGACTCAGTAAGAGAATGCAGGTAAAACAGGGCCATCTTGGTGTGTTATTACTGTTGTCATGTAAATAGCAACAGTTATTAATAAAACAGTGGATTTAGGGTATGCTTGTGAGCTGAGGGGCTTGCGAGTGGGAGGGGGAGAGGGAGAGGGAGAGAGAGAGAGAAGGGGAGGGGAGATCCATAGGAGATAGGAAGAACAGGTTTGTTATGTGATGAATGAGGGGAATGGGGAAGGTGTGAGGTACATGTAACACATCAAAAATGTCTGGAAGGAGGAGAAATGGATGGGCCTAAAGTTCAGGGATGATCTAGACTAGACCCCCCCCCCCCCAGACACATGTGTGGAAGTGTGCAGATGAGGAAGTCCAGGTTTGAGTGTTGGGTCCCTTCCTCTGAAGGCAGGCTGGGAGAAGAAGCCAGTTTGGATGCTAAGATGATCAGCCTGGGAGGTGAAACCCAGAAGGTGCCCAACAGGAGCCGCATGGCGAGTTAGTGAAGCAACAGACAGTTGTCCTCAGCAACAATGAAGGTATTTGTATAGAGTGACTGGAATTTTGCAGTATGGGCTGGTGCTTCAAAACCACTCATTCACAAAGCTCCATCTTTGTACATTTCTTGATGCCAAGAATTAATAAAAGGAGGGATGGCCCCTGACTCCTGAGGACAGCAGTACAAACAGCCTTCCCAGAACTGCCTTGCAACAGGATACCAAAGCATTTAGGGCATCACGGGGCAGAGGTGGGAATGGAGGTGCAGTGAGTAGGAGGTATGTCCAACAACCCTTTCAGAGATCACCAAAGACCATTGGAAAACACAGATATTTACATTATGACTCACAACAGTAGCAAAATTACAGTTACAAAGTAGCATCATACATAATTTTAAGGTTGGGGGGGTCACTGGAATTTAAGGAACTGTGTTAAAGGGTCACAGCATTAGGAAGTTGGAAACGACTGGTCTAGGGGGGGCTTGCTGCAAGCCAATAAACCCTACCTGCAACTCAGGGTAAAGAAAGACTTTCTGCCTCCCTTTCAAAATAAAATTGGAGAGAATACCACTAAAGGTTGACCCACCTGAGGTAGAAAGTATTTAAAAGTGAGTGAAGAGTTTCCAGGGATATCATAGTTTGTCACAGCTGTTCTGGGTCCTGCAGCATCCAGACACTCACTCTTGTGACCCACCCCCCTCCGCAGACTGAATTGCATTTTCATTTACAAAGATTTTAAGTCAGTATACAAAGTGAATGGGTTTCATTATGACATTTAAAATTTTTAATTGAAACATAATGATATCACTTCTTTCCTCCCCTTTCCCCCCCTCCAACCTCTCTTTTGTTCTCTCCCTCAATCTAGTCCCTCCCAGGTCCTATCCCTTCAATCCCTCCCAAGTCTCCCCTCACTCCCTGTCAAACTGATCTCAAAGTACTTTGATTATTGTCATATGTATATGCATAAATGTATAAATACAGTCTGCTGAGTCCCTTAGTGTTGCTTGTATGCATATGATTTTAGGGCTGACCATGTCTACAGCTGGGCCTGTCATTTGTTTCCTTGATGTTGGCTTTCCTGACTGGACTTGCAAAGCAGTTTTAAATTTCATTTCTGTGATGCTGAGGATTTTGAACACTTTTCCAAGCACTTCGGACTCACTGTGCTCATCTTTTGAGAACTGTCTGTTCACCTCATTAGTTCCTGTATAGATTGAAAGTATTATTTTTGCATCTGATTTTGCAGGTCTTTACATATTCTATGGACCTCATGCCTGTTGTGTAGCTGGCAAAGATTTTCTCCCATATGTAGTCTCTTAACTCTTCTGATGGTTTTCTTTTAGTACAACAGCTTTTTAATTTCATGTAATTCCTTTTATCAGTTCTCAGGATAATTTCCTGTTCTATTGGAGTCCTTTTCAGGAGGACTTGTCTGTATTCTGAGGTTGCTTACCTACGCTTTCCTCTGGCAATTAAAAACCTTCACTAATGCCTTCCACCCAGTTTGAATGTGTTTTTATACAGAGATCTACTTTTATTCTTCTAATGTGGATAATCAGTTTCCTAGCACAATATGTTGAAGAGGTGTATTTTGACGGTGAAAAATCAGGTGGCTGTAGCTGTGTGGGTGTATTTCTGGGCTCTATTCTATTCCGTTGGTGTGCATGTCTGCTTTTGTGCCCATATCAGTTCCAGGACACTGTGCATCTTGGCAAGAGAAGTCATGCAGCATGAGGCAGCAGGCCACATGGAATCCATGGTCAGAGGCAGATGAACACTTGTGTTCGTTGGATTCCACCTTTTCCTTCAGCCCCTGTGAATGGAACCAAGAGGATCCCTCACAGGTGTGCTCTGAGCCCAGCCAAATCTAGATAATTTATCACAGGTGTGCCAGAGACTTGTCTCCTAGTGATCCTGTCAGGTTAACAATATTGACCGTTACAACCCCTTATTGGGGGTTAAAATTTTTCTGCTCCTCTCCCCTCCTTTCCTTTCCTCTCTCCCTCTTCTCCTCCCCGCTTTTCTTTCCTCTTCCCTGCCTCCTCCCTCATTCCTTCTGATGAGACAAGGCCTCACTTCCAGAAGTTCCTATGTAGTCCAGACTCACCTCTAAGCGACTGCCCTCTTAAGCTCCCAAGTGTGTCAACAGTCCCCCTCAAGGCTTGAATTTCAACCTGAGCTTTGTGAGGGCTTTCAAAATCCAGCAATGGCCACGTGTGGACTTCTTGGGTCTGTCCCTCCCAAACCACTCCTCACTCAGGTTTTCTCCTCCTCCTGGGGCTGTGAAAAATCTTGCAACCATTTTTTTTTTTTCCAACCCCTTGCATCTCTGTGAAGGGAATACAGGCAGCGCTTTAGGCTGAGGGACCCAGTGACACAAATGATTAAACATGAACCGAGTTTCTGGAATACATTTTATAGTCCTTGGATAAAGCAATTCTTTCTTTCCACTTTCCAGAGTCAGCGGAAGTGGGGCGGGGAGCTTGGCACAGGGATTTGGAGAGATGGAATTAGTTAAGGAGCAGGGAACGGGAAGCTCATGTCGATGTCTCTGTCCTGTGCAGGGAGCACACACATGGGCAGGAGACCGGCTTCTTCATCCCCACAGAGCCTCCTTTCTTCTCCAGGAAAAGTGACCCTTTCACAGCCCTTGGAAGCGAAGGAAATGGAAAGTCCCGCAGCATCCTGAGTCCCTCTCCCTTCACGAGGGGTCTCTGCTTCTTAAGGTCAGGGAAAGGGTTTGCCTTTGCACGCAGGCTAAGCAGAGGGTCTCCGGTTCGAGCTGCGTGCCCTCCTCAGTGTGTGGAGCCTGGTGCAGGGGCGAGCTGGGTTTAGCAGGGGCTTTTCTGAGAAGCTGCTGAGCTCAGACCCTGCTGGCTCCACATTCCTGTGCGATGAGGGCGGGATTCCAGTGTTTACTTTGAACAATGTTTTCCTGTGTCTGAACCCACTACGTGTTAAATAAATTCTTCCAGATTTCTGGCTCCCTACTGCAGCTCCAGCGGGACAGAAACAGGTTTATGGCCGTTGGCAGAGGCGCGAACGAATGCAGGGTCGGTCTGGACACCTTCTGCATCTAGAGTTTCCACTCCGTGGATGGAAAAGCCGATCAGCGCCACTGTGGCCGGCGTGTGGTCTTGATTGCAGGGCCGCTCTGCTAGTGTCTTTTCCATTTCCCACCCTAGAGGGCAAAAGTTAGCTTGTCTGGTTTGAGTGGCATTCGGGAATGAGAACAAGAGAGTTTTGAAGGTCGGAGCTGGCAGTATTTTCTTGGGTGGGGTAAATCCAGAAGGAATGCGTTTGGTGGGCTGTTAAGAACCTATACAACTGGACAATACATTCCAGTTCTTGGGCTTGCTGCTGTGGAAGGAGGAGCAGGGACACGGACACCGGGGTTAGGGATAGAAGAGAGACAGGTGCATGGGAGCCCTGCTCTTATTGCTGGTATCCAGGAGGCACAGAGAGGCAAAGTGACTTGACGGCAGAAAGCTGGCCTGGCCTGTAAGGGTGGGTCCCCACCACAGCTGATTAAGACTGTTGGGTGTGAGGGTCGGGTGAGACATGGGCCTTCTGCACAACAGTTCAGGGAAAATTCTCATGCTGGTGACTACGGGGATTTGGGCACCGTGGAATCTGTTGCGGAGCTCTACACTCCAGGAAGGCAGGTGGGTATCTGTCAGCCCAGAGAGGCCCAAGTTCTGAGCAGGGCATGTGACAGGGAGATCTTCTAAGCCCACTCTCTGTTCTAGAACCTGTGCTGTCAGATGATGGAAACCTACCCCTGATTCCCCTTCATAATTATGGTGTGTGTATATGTGTGTATGTGTGCTGGTACACAGGCAGCACAGGAAAATGGGCTCTGGCCTTGAAGGCCTAGGGAGGGCCAAGACACTGTATACGCATCGCTATTGAGAAAATAGTCCTGTGACTTAAGGCCTGGTGCTTTGATCCTGCCTGACACTTTGACAAAAGCTTTTTGATACCATGTACATTTTACTCGATCCTCAGAAAGAACAATTTACAAAATTTCTCTACTTTTTATACTCATCAAGTAGCGTGTGAGGCAAGTACCCTAGCCATGTGGAGCCTCCCTCTTACATTTGGTTCCATCTCTACTCCAACCCTGGTCCCTCTGGCAGTACCACTGCATATACTGTGTCCACGTGGCCCCATCAAAATCAACTTCGCTAGAATCGAATCGCACCTTCATTTCTGGAGCATTCGATACACTTTAATTGCTTACATATGGAATTAGTTACTCTTCTCATTGCCGTCACAAATTATCCTCCCTCCCCAAAGCAGCATAAGAAAAGGGTTTATTTTGGCCCAAGGTTTGAGGGCACAACCCATCATGGCAGGGAGGCATGGCATGAGAGCAAGGATCTCAGGCAGCAGAAGGAGAGACTGTGTGCCACACTGGGCTTGAAACATAGGAGACTTCGAAGCCCGCCCTCACAGTGACACACTCCCTTCACAAGCTCACACCTACTCCAACAAGGCCACACCTCCTAATAGTGCCACTCCCCATGGGCCAAGCATTCAAACACATGAGTCTGTGGGGGCCAAACCTTTTCAAACCACCATAGCTCAGTAGCATGAGAACCTACCTCCAAATGATTCACCTGGTTATTCTTATTGGTAAGCTTAAGTTCCTTATAGGCTACTAAACTAAGGGCCTCAGTTCCTTGCTGGGTGTGGGCTGAAATCTCCCAGGGCAACTTAGCCACATGGGGTCGCTCAACATGGCACCTTCTGTCTAGCTGCTGTCTCTTATTCTGCACAGATGTCATGTGTAAGAAACTGACAAAGCTGGAAGCCAGGGACATAGCTCAGTGGTTAAAGCACTTGCCTAGCAAGCCCGAGGACCAGAATTTGGATCTGCAGAACCCATGTAAACGACTAATGGGTGAAAAGGTCCACCTGGAGCTCCAGTCCAGGAAAGCCAGGGCAGGGAGGAGGTCCTCAGAGCAAGCTGGCTGGTGAGGCCAGCCACATCAGTGAGAGCGGGGCTCGATTGAGACCCTCTGCCTCAATGAATGAGATGGGAGAGTGATCAAGGGTGGTTCATGACAGCAACCTCAGGGCTGTTCGTGCATGTCCTCCTCCCCTCAAAGCATGTCACTCACACACACTTGAAAACAGAAAAGGGGAAAAAAGACAAGTCAAAGATCTTATGACTTAGTCTCAGGCGTGACAACCTTTCACTTCGACTATAATCTACTTGTTAGAAGTAAATGTCCCCAGTCATAGTTCATGCCTAGGGATAATCTACAGAGCTATGAATTGTAGGCTGGGAATGGCGGTGCTCGCCTTCAAACCCGGCACTCAGGAGGCAGAGGCAGGCAGATCTCTGGGAGTTTTATGGCCAACCTGGTCTACAGAGCAAGCTCTAGAGCAGCTAAGGCTACAAAATGAGACCTGGTCTCAAACAATGAACAAATAGTTCATCTGGGATTCAGATGTGAATAGTAGGAGGTGAGATCACTGAGGTACCAACTTTCAGTTTGTCTAGCACAGGTCTGTGGGACCAGTTGCTGCTGAGTCTGTTTAGCCCTGGGCCCCACTACAGGGCTCTGACTGCCTCCTTTTGCCATTGAGGTTTTACGTGTGTGTGTGTGTGTGTGTGTGTGTGTGTGTGTGTACGTGCATGTGTGTATGCATGCATGTGTCTGTGTCCTGCTGTCCAGCACTTCTCCTAAGCTACTGGTTATGAGCAGCACAGAAAGGAGCTCTCTTCTTGCCATTACTCTTCCTGGGAGGTGGCTTCCTTCACTGATGCAGCATCCCAAATGGATGAATATTTCTGAGTTTCCAATCTAGTTACACTTAGCTTCTACTCCAGGGGAACAAGGTGAGCCTCACCCTGGACAGCACTGTTAGTAGCTTTTTTGTTTATTATGAAACAAAACTGCAGTTATAAATTAAAGAATATAGTTTGTGCCAGTAGCTCAGGGGTTTGGTGTTTAAGAAAGCCAGGAATATAACTCGTTATGGGTCAGCATCCCATCCCATCAGTTAGGATAAGAAAGCCAGGAATATAACTTGTTATGGTCAGCATCACATCCCATTGGTTAGGATGATACCCATCTTGAACATGAGGCAACTCAGGGCCAAAAATATTCAAGAAGCTGTTCCTGGCACATGGATAGACCTATTCCAGCTTGCATTTTTGTTGCTGTTATAAAATACTCTGATCAAGCCGGGCGGTGGTGGTGCACGCCTTTAATCCCAGCACTTGGGAGGCAGAGGCAGGCGGATCTTTGTGAGTTCGAGGCCAGCCTGGTCTACAAAGCGAGTCCAGGACAGCCAGAGATATTGAGAGAAACCCTGTCTCGAAAAACCAAAAAAAAAAAAAAAATACTCTGATCAAAAACAACTTGAGGAAAGGGTCTATATTTTTAGGTCATAATCCATTATTGAGAGAAGCCAGAAACTCAAGGCAAGGAACCTTGAGGAAGGAGCCATGGAGGAATGTGGCTTGCTGTCTTGCTGTCTGGCTTGCTAACAGGCTCACACTTAGCCAGCTTTCTTATACAGTCCAGGAGAGACACCTGCCCAAGGGCTGGCACCATCCACAGTGGGCTGGGCCCTCCTATGTCTGTCATCAATTTGTATTATACCCCATAGACCTGGCTGCAGGCCAGTCTCACTTGGGTAGTTCTCAGTTGAGACTCAGATGATCCTAGGCTGGGTCAAGTCAACATCTGAAACTGACTAGGACAAGAGGTAAAGCTCGGTGCTTTCCTGACTTCAGTGTTTTTGTTTCACCTCACGACTTCGTTAGCATTGCTTTCATACCCAAGTCTCAGATTATTTCCTGTAGGAATATGATGCTTCTTGGTCCAGTTTTGTTTATTAGATCATTCTAGATTATGGCTGAAGAAACCCAACAGGTCTAGGATGGGATGAAGGATGTCAAAGGTGTGAGGGTGTGGGAGTGTTACAGACTTGAGTGGTGACTTGTGCGGGTGTACATGTATGTATTCATATGTATGTGTGTGTGCACGTTCATGAAAGCATATGTGCTTTCTTATGCCAAGGACTATGTGGGTGTTCTGCTCCAAACTATATGAAGTGCATATGTGTATCTGTACAGCTGCAAATGGACATAGATACTTCAAACTTGCCTGGGCTCCGGAGATCAGCTCTGGAGAGTGTTATTTTGGTAGGCAAATGGTGTAAACAGTGTTTTTGGCCCAGGAAAAAAAAACTATGTAGGTCAAGATGGGTGATGGGGAGGGAACCAGGTGTGTTGAAGGGTCCCCTAAGCGCATCTTCTTATATACTGCTTTAAGGCTCACCCTCATTTTTTCCATGCAGTGATTCACTCTTGGTGAGATGAATTTTGTTGTTAATTTCCCAAGCCTGGACATTGGATCACGTTGTGTTGGCACTGTGAGAGATACCCCATCCTGAATGTTAACTATGACAACAACCAAAGAGGTCCTTAGCATGCAGCTAAATCTGCATTCAGTACTTTGTGTGAATTAGCTTATTAAATCTTCATGGCAGTCCACAAGTCCTCTTACTGCCTCTGTGTTAAAGGTGAGAACCCCATGGCTTATGCATTTCAAGTATCTGGTTCCTGTTTCAAACCATGTTCCTGGAATTCTTGAGCTCTCCCTATTAACTTTGTGCTATCCTTTACTCAAAATGAATTGCTTAATGTGAGGTAGAATCACAAAGCGAACATGGGTGAGTTCTGTCAGCAGCCCTCTAGGACATTAGGGAGAGGGCTGTCCCTCAAAGTTCAAGCCTTTGCCAGGGAGAAGACACTCACATGAAGGGCTTGTTCCTGGATCCTAGAAGTATTTGATGCATCCCTCCACTATGCTGGGGAGACATATTAAAATCTTTGTTATTTAGTTGGATTTCTGACCCAACAAAAGATTCTTTTGTCAGGACTCCCAAATTTCCTGGCATGGTACCCCTACATATTTTCTATGTGGCTAGCAGTTCTGATATGCTGTGTACTACTTGTGTGTATGCCTAGAAAGATTCCCATAGAACTACTAATTACAGATCACTCCCCACTTGGAAACAGCTTCTTTTTTTTTTTTTTTAAAGATTTATTTATTATGTATACAGTGTTCTGTCTGCAGGTGTATCTGCAGGCCAGAAGAGGGCACCAGATTTCATTATGGATGGTTGTGAGCCACCATGTGGTTGCTGGGAATTGAACTCATGACCTCTGGAAGAGCAGCCAGTGCTCTTAACCGCTGAGCCATCTCTCCAGCCCGGAAACAGCTTCTTTCCTGGTCTTTAGGGAATGAGGCTCTTTTCCTTTTGCTTTTGATTGGAGGTCAGGGCTTTCTGTTCTCCCAGCTATCCATCTTACTTACACTTTATCTCTTCCACTTTGCATCCCTCATTCTGTACTTCCAGAGATTTGCAAGATCTGGGAGAAGTCAGGGTCATGAAAGGTTTGGAAGAGGATCTTACTATAAATAAAGATGTACACTTGGTATTTAGATTTATGCCTGAAGTTTGGTGAGATATAGAGCCAAGTAACTGCTGGTGTAGTCTCAAGGATGTTGTGGGGGTGCAATGGAGAAGAACTGGAGAAATGGTCAGCAGAGGCTGAGGCGGAGGGTACTGAGTGATGGGGGAAGAGATTTGGTCTGTGTGGCATCATGAAAGGCAAGTAGGAAAATGATTCTAAAATATACAAATACTCAGCTCTACCAAAGACCATTACATTTTAGGAGATAAGAGGGTAGAGGCCTGGGGCGTAAATGGAAAGCCGTTCTTTGTTAGCAATAAGGCCACTTCATCCACCTAGTGGAAGGAAGGCAGAGAGGTTGAGAGCACATGGTGGCCGGCTGGTCCCAATTGTAGAGGGAAGGGAGAGCATTCTTGGATCATGGATTCTTAGATCTTCCTGAAATTACAAAGAACAGTAGCTGAGAGTGAGAGGGGGAAGTAGGTGACAGGAGTTTGAAGCTATTTCTTGGGAAATACAGTGCAAAGAGCACTAAAGGGGGAAGCCATGGGGTGGGCTAGCAATGGCCACACATCTGACACAGAGGCAATAGTAAAGAAAAGCCTAGGTAACTGTAAATCCTAACTCCGGTCATTTAGTAGCTGTGTGCCCTTGGACAGGCTATTCCATACACTCTGCAGGCTCTAGTTTCTTTGCCTGTGTGATGGGTATAAAATTGAATTTTGTCAGAATTAGCTAACATAAGCTCTTTAGAGTGTGCTGGATACATGGCGGACAGCATAGAAATGTCAGCTATTGACATTTCATTGGAGACCTGAGCACGCAGCCAGATTCACCTCCTAGCAGGTCTAGTGGCTGTGATGGAGGCATTTTGGGAGGACCAGCTTTTGCTCAACTGGTGCTAAGAATTTGTCATGTAAATGTGATAGACAGAGAGGTAGGTGGTGTGTTTGCTCCTTTCTTTGCCAGACAAAAGCAACAGGACAAGACTTTGTTTTGGTTCAGGACTCAAGAACAGATACCATTCACTCTGGCAGAGAAGGCCTGGCCACGGGAGCATGAGACAGCTGTTTATTTGTACCTACAGTCAGCAGGGGGGAGAGAGAGAGAGAGAGAGAGGAGGGAGGGGAGAGAGAGAGGAGAGAAAGAGGAGAGAGAGAGAGAGGAAAGAGAGAGAGAGAGGAGAGAGAGGGGAGAGAGGAAGGAGAGAGAGAGAGAGAGAGGAAAGAGAGAGAGAGAGAGAGAGAGAGAGAGGAGAGAGGGAGGAGAGATATTCTGGTGTCAGCCTGCTTTCTGTCTTTCACTTAGCTGAGGATCTCAGTCCACAGACTGATGCTCACATATTCAAAATGGGTTTTCCCTCCTCAACTAAACCATTTTGGAAACATCCTCACACAGACCCAGAGGCGTGCTTCCATAGTGAATCTAAAACCAATCAAGTTGACAGTGCAGATTAACCATCACAGGTGGATTGCCAACAGTAATGATTTGAGACCATGGGTTAAAACGGGGTACAGCAGGAAGTAAGGATGCTGTCTATGGACATGGACAGGTAAGTAGACAGACACTGACTATGGGAGGTAAGGAGTTCCGAGGATGCTGAGGCTAGAAGTTTGCACAGAACTCTGAGATGGAGACCTACTAATAGTGATAGCTGTGGGCCAGGAGCTAACGTTATTAGTAACTGAGGAGCAGGGGCCTGGTCTCAGAAGCTGCCAACAGCTGGTGAGGAAAAGGCTTGTGGCGTGGGCTTCAGAGGGGAAGCAAGGAAGGAAAATGACTTGTGAATCACTGGAAGGAAAGAGATCAAACACCTGCTTTCAGGCAGAAACCTGTGGACTTGGGTGGGAGTGGGGATGGGGCACACCCTAGGCTTCCTTTCAAGGCCTCAGGGGACTTGGTGTTTTAGGGACAAAGAGACAAGGTACATTCTTTAATTTGACAAAGTACTTCTGGCAGAACTTCCTGTAAATTGGTGTGTGTGTGTCTGTATCTGTGTGTGTGTGTGTTTGATGGTGGTGGTGACTGTCTGATAATTTCAGCCTCAGCCTCAGTCTTCCAGATCTGGAATTTAATTTGATCAGTTTACTCATGGCCCCAGATGAACCCCAAGCCTTTTGATCCCTGATGATAACTCATTATCATGTGGTAAGTGCTATGTATAATGGTGTCATTTCTCCAGCCACCAGTTATGGGTGTTTACAGTGTGAAATATGTGTATGTGTATGTATATACATATCTATGCACATACATGCACATTTGTGCATAAGTAGGCACATATGCGCATATATATATATATACATGGACACAAGTCTGTACCTATTTGTGTACATGTATATACTTATATATGTAAATTTAGTCATATATAGATGTGCATGTGTTATGTATGTGTGCATGTACATATGTATTGTGTGTGTGCAGGGCAGACTTATGACTGTAGAAGCCAAGATGGGGATTGTCTTAGTTAAGGATTCTATTGTTGAGCTAAAACACCATGACCAGATCAACTTGAGAGGGAAGTATTTATTCACCTTAAAGATTGTAGTCCATCGTCTAGGGAAGTCAGGTCAGAAATTCAAGGCAGAAACCTGGAGGCAGGAACTGAAGCAGAGGCCAGAGAGGAATGCTGCTTACTGGCTTGTTCCCCATGGCTTGCTTGCTCAGCCCAGGACCACTTGCCCAGGGGTGGCACCACCCACAGTGGACTGGGCCCTCGCACATTAAACATTAATCAAGAAAATACCCCACAAGGAAATTTGCCTATAGGCTAGTCTTACGAAGGCATTGTTTCAGTTGAGGTTTCCTCTTCCCAAATGGCTAGCTTGTGTCAAGCTGACAAAAAAAATAATCAACATGGAGATACTTAGCTGGGGCACAGTATTGAAGAGTTTGGCATCCCAAAGCTGGGAGTCTTGCCTTCCGTATTTTGGGCAGGATAGGGTGAATTTAAGCAGGAGTGTGACATAGTCAGATCTTGCTCATTTTCCTTTCCTGCTCACAGTGTCGCACCTGGTTAGTACTTGGCACTCGGTGAGCCATCAGTGCACATTTGTGAAAGAAATGAATGTATTTATAAAGGTTTCTACTCCTAACTTTGAAGTGGAGAACGAACCAGGAAGAGAATAAAGTAGGAAGACATGGTTAGGGAACAGATCCTGAAATGGAGGCACAGGAGTGGAGGAGGAGTTTAGTTTCCACTTGGGTGAACAGGAAACATGGCCATGCCCTTAACAGAGACTGGCACGGAAACAGAGGAGGTGTTTTCAGAAGGACAGTGTGACAACAGACATGAACCTGTATTCCAGACAGTTTTGATGAAATGCCACAACACAGGAAGGTGCTTGATCAGTGAGTAGTAGGAGATTGGAATCTACTCTCAGAAAAGAGAAGGGTTGGAGGAATCTACCTTGGTCATTTTCAAGGTGTCAGTGCTACTGAAGACATGGAGTGATAAGGCCACTAATGAACCTCCCCTTCTTCTCCCCAAGGCCCTGGGCCACTGTTACCATGAGTCAGGCTTTCAAACACCACCCGTGGTGGATTCCTATAGTGTCATTTTGACACTGGCTTATTTCACTAACTGTAACTCAAGTAACAATTTCTCAAAGCCTCAGAAGCCTCAGTAAGGGCCTCGGTGACATTCATTTTGTGTGACAATGCTGAGATGACCTCTGTCACTGTGAGGATGTGTGGTGCTGGTGGCCTCTTCACTAAGCAACTTGAGCCCCCTGTCTTTTTGGTTTGCTTTCCACGGTTCTTGGGCCTGCTCAGCAGTTACCTGCCATCTTGCCAAATGAGACTTCTGTAGGTTAGGGCACTTTGCACTTAGTGGCTTGGAGTTGGTTCTTGGTGGGTTCCACTCTGATCCTGTGGCTTGAGCTCTCCATACTTTCCCATTGGTCCTGTTGCTTTTCTTCCTGTCGTCCCCCTGTCCACAGTAGGCACAGCCACAGGAGCTGACTTTTGTTTGTTTATTTGATTTTGTTTTGTTTTATTTATATCTTGGTACCAGGGATTGAATGTTAGGTCTCTTGTGCATGCTTGGCAGAGCATATAACCTCCATGTGCTATAACCCCTGAGCTATAGCCCCCATGAAGTTATTACCTTTTTAAAAATTTAAAGTAGGCTGGCCTTGAAGTTGTAACCCTCCTGTGTTAGCTTCCACAGTAGCTTTTGATTATATAGACCTAGGTAAATTGATTCTTCCCAGCTCCTCCTTTGACCCTTCTGTGAAAGGAATAGCACCCGGGGGCTTTTGCCATACAGCCTTGCAGCCTGAAGACCCTTCCTGGAGGCCTCTGCCCTGCTTTGTGGTGGTCACAGAGTCCACTGTGTCTCTTATTCTTATTCTTGGAGCTGCATTACAATGAGAAGGAGACCTGGAGCTGGTAATTCAGAGCCCTAGAGTCTACCAGGAGAACATCTCACCTGTTTTTTGTCCATGAATATAAGTGAGGAGGGAGATGGAGCTTACCTCACAGTGGAGGGGAAGTGGCTTTGAGCATGTGGAAATCTTTGCAGAGAGAAATCTTGAGCAGGCAGCGTTAGCCATGCAGTACCTCTTAAAAACCAGAAAGCTGTTTGAGTCCTGCATTTTAAAAGATGCTGCTCATCATTTATAGTGGCTAAAACTGGAAACACCTTAAAATCCCCAAACGGAGGCACCATTAATAATGGTTCATTCCTAGGATGGATTGTTGCGTAGCCTCTAAAATAATTATGAGGAATCTTTGACAATATGAACAAATGCAATATAATAGCAGAGCAAAAGTAACAGGGCTCAAAAGGGTGTCCATAGGAATGGGAGAGATGGTAGCTGCAAGATGGCATTGGGATTGTGAGGTCTAAAAAATATATCATCCAAACTTAGTATATATAATGTTGATATATAATGCCTATTATAAGAATACATACAAGTGCATGTGATAAAACATATACTTAAATTTGGGAAACATATATAAAAAGATGGCCATCTTCCCAACGGCATGTTCTCAAATTGCTTTTCTAAGGGGCTGACAATTTGTTCTACTTCCTGTTCAGTTTTCTACTGACCATGCTGCCAGGCCACAGATGGGAAGCAGTAAGATACAAGGTAGAACTTTACGTATAGCTTTGAACACCATGCACTTCATTTCATCTTCCAGTTTGCAGTGTTCAGGTTCCTGCTGTGAGCTTGCCTTCCTTGCTAAGTGCTGCATCATTCTTTGGTTTAATTTCTATTCTGAAAGCTGTGTTAGGATGAGAGTTATTGTTGGGTATGCATGAAGGGCATTTGTACAATGTGCAAACTCTTCAATTTTTAGTATGACAATTTGGATTGTGGTTCAACTATGGGCCATTCACCCCAGACAATTGGGCATTTGATTCAATCATAATTTGGAGTCACCTGTGACCTGAGAGTTGACTGTATTTTGTGATACAGTCTTTTGCCACATTCTGGCATGAACTGGGACCCAGCTGTCAATAATGATAGAAATACTGGAATCTTACAGGACTGAGTGATTACCTTAACTCTTTGCTTGTAGAAGAGTCTCTAGTGCTAGTCACTGTCTTCAAGGTCTGGATTCCTGGCCTCCTTTCCGAGACTCTGAGCATTGAGAGGAGGTTGCCTGGGCCACTGATTGAGATCAGCCCTGGGAAATGCTGGCTGTTTCCCCCATGTGCTCTCTAGGTTCACAATACCCTCATTGTTCTAGTGCAAGCAAGGACTTCCTCTTTCTGATTGATTGGTCATTGTGTGGCCATGCATTTTCACAGCTCCATTGCTCACAAGCCAGCTGTCAGGCAGTGATGGGGTCTCTGGGCACAGATTGCCTAAATAAATCCTTTCATGTTTGGTTTCCTGAGTATGGACTGTTAGAGTTGTTTCTCCATATCTTTTCTTTCTGACTAGCTGATTAATACACATGCTTACCCTAAATGCCCATGCAGGGAAAGGTAGAAAGGCTCGTCCACGCCTTTTTGGCTTATTCTGGAAATTTAATTTTTAAGCTGGAACTTGATTTATAGATAACACAGCTCACATGTGCTGTGTGCCTAATAGGTCTTCATATTACATAACAGTCTGACAGGTAGAGTATTTCTTGAATAAATACAATATTCATGTTCACTATTGTTCCTGAGAGCTGTGCAGTGCTCAGAACTTCTTCCAGTAGGGAATTTATGAAGTGTTGCTTCAACCAGTTCAGCATAACAATTCACGCGTGGAAAGCAGACTATTTGGAGGCAGCGATGGTCTGCCTATGGGAGGAGTGTCCTGAGCAGAGAAGCAGGAAACACCAAGGCTGTCATTTAGACCAAGATCTGTCCATCTGTCCTCATCCTTTTGACCAAGATCTGCCCATCTGTCCTCATCCTTCGGGATTCAGCAGAATTAGTTTTTCTTCCTGATTCCCAATTCCCACCCAAGGTGGTCAGCTTCCTCACAGGGCTATGAGCTGCTGGCACCAAGGCTGTTTTCACTTGCTCAGTGTCTAGCTGCAGAGTGGCTGATGGGATATGTTTAGACCTATGTACCAGACTTTCTCTGCTTTTCCTTCTGATGACATGGATGGCATATGTTAGTCTTGTTTGATCTCTTATAAGTATGGAAAAAAATCTCCTTTGCAGATGCTGGACACTGAGAAGGGCAGACATCAGAGCAAGAGGTGAATGTGGCAAATACACTGTGGTTATGGAATTCTGAGGGAAGGTGGGACCCATGCTGTTCAGAAGTATAGTTTTTTTTTTGACATGCATTGTGGAATCATCAAATGAATAAGTGCTGTATGTTTGCAGATATACAGACTGTTCCCATGCTTGAAAAACAAGGCACCTGAAAGCTATGACATTAATCATTATTTGGACCATATAGCCATATTAGCTAGAAACATAGCTCCTCCCATACACAGTAGGTGAGATCCAATAATGGCAGGCTGGTTTTAGAAGATTGGCAGCTCTGATTAGACTTGGATGGTAACACCCCAGATAGAGTAGTGGATCTTTGGTCTCCCCAGAAGAGGTTTGATCTGTGTCCATACTTTATACTATCAAAGTGGTCTGCCATTTGAATGTTGATCCATAAGAAAGTGCAGTAAAGGATGTGTTTCCCTTCTTGAAAGAGTGTGTAGAGAGGCAGTGTTGAGGAAGGGAAGATGGCCCATGTACTGTCACACAGGGAGAGGAACACACAATGTTGTTCTTTCCTGAAAGATGAACCTGTCCTTCTGTACCCCTCTGTCTTCACAGTTCTAGGGTTTCCAGTGCTCTTCAGAATATCTAGTGATGTTCTTGTATGCCCCTCCTCTAGAGCCCATTGGGGTTGGTAGCAGGTGTTCGTGGAGAGTGGCAATGAGGCAGAGAGAGGTTGGTCTGGTGTACAGTCAATATTTCCTCCAGGTATGAATTTCAGGGACTCTATGAAGGCCCTTGTGCTGTACAGGGGACAATGGCGGGTTCCCAGAAGGCCACCCTGACTTAAGATCAGCCCCTGAACGCATGCACTGAGTTGATTCCCACCCTGGTACACTCTAGAGATCAGTTTTCCAAGACACTTCTGCTCTCAATGGTAGGTTCTTCCTCTGCCAAAAGTAAATGGGAGTAGCCAGACAGCAGAAAAGGAACCAGGACAGGGAGGGAAATGGACAGCTGAGGAAGATAAAACGCAGAGGGGAAATTAGCCTTTGTGCCAGGCCTCTTGAGAGAATAGGAATCTCCTCTGAGACAGACAAGACTCTCAGGAACAGCACTGGGGAAGAGGGTGAAAATGAGCCCAGCCAGAGAAGTGTGCAGACAGCAGTTGGAGAGAGGGGGTGGGGGAGAGGAGAGAGAAGTGTGCAGACAGCAGTAGGAGAGAGGGGGGAGAGATAAACTGATGAGAAGATTACAGGGCCCTCTTGTCAACTTGCTCTTCTATATCTGGATAGTTCGGTGGACCTCTTAGGATGATTTCAGAAGGGGACAGTAATGACAGAGCCAGTTATGCCCCGAATATCCTTACCCTTCTGTGCCCTTATACTGAAGCATTCTCTGAGGCATATTGTCCCAAAGGCTGGGTACAGACTTTCTTAAAAATCTGCATAAATGTTTCATTGATTCCTAGTTCCATGAGACTCCCTGTCTAATGAATGTATGATCCACATGTCAAAGGACATTATTCTTCATGTTCATTCTCTCTCTTGAAAGGCTATAAAACAAGTCAGCATGTAACAACCCCTGAAAAATACTGCTGGGAAGGTATTTATTGTGGTACTTAAACAAACTGGGTTGGCAATATGCCTGCAATCTTGCATAATAAAATAGATCTAATATTCAAATATCTCCAGACCCTGGAGCTACATAACCTATATGGCTGTATTTGTGGCCCTTGTCCTGGACTTTCCCCCTCTTCTTCTCAAACAGTGCCTAGTAACATCTTGAGAGATTCTTGTGTCTGACATCAGTGAAGCTGTCACCTCAGTCATGAGTCTCACTGTCTCACAGTATCAGGCACAAAGCCCGAGTGGAGTTGACTTGTACCAATGTACTAGTCCATTAATCCTGCTCGGAACCACAAAACCCTTCTGTAAGATGGCTGCCTGAGATAAGGGCCCAGCTTGTGGCAGACAGAGAGTGAGGTAATCAGTTTTGGAGAATCCCATCCACACTGCCGTTCCCTCACCGCAGTGCTATAAGCCTCTAACTTTATAAGTGCTTATAAGCTTCTGCCTTTGATCTAAGCCATCCACTATTGTCATGCGGTTGTGGAAATGCACCATAGCCCCATTAGTGTTTTAAAGGACACCGAGATACAGCACATAACAAGTAAACATGGAAAGAAAGCTGGTGTCTCAGACAAATACCCTTGTCCTGTTTCCTGTCTTAAAGTAGTTCATATCACCTCACAAATCCTCAGTGTTTGAGTGTGGGGTGGGGTGGGGACTGGATTCACATGCATCCAGTCCCAAGCTGTCCTGCATGTTGGAATCACCTGGTGGTCACTTCATCACTGTTGCTGTGATAAAAATACTCTGGCCAGAAGCAAAAGTCTTTGTTTGGCTCACATGTCCAGGACACTGTCCATCACGGGGGGGGGGGGGGGGCAGGAACCGGAGAGGATGCTGCTGGCTCCCTCAGCCCCATGCTTGCCTAGCTTTCTTTTTTTTTTTTAATAATTTATTTTTTATTTCTTCAAGTTACATCTCAATCACAATCCCCTCCCTACTCCCCCCTCCAGTCCCACCCTTCCACCCTCCTCCCCCTCAACCCCCACCATCCTATTCCCTTCTTTTTTTTTTTTTAGTTTAAGGTATTTATTTTTCCCCCCAACAGCTCTCCCTTTCAGTCCAAATAATGGTTCTTTTTCTTATAACTATAAATACAATACAAAACAACAGAATAAATAGGCCACAATTATAAGAGTTATATGGCTTAGCATACATTCCCAATGTCCAGTCCATATGTATTTGGCACCTGACTTTAACATTCTACTATCTAACCATCTCCATGAGTTTAAAGTTCTATATCTAACTCAGCTTTCATACTAACTTGCCTCATAATTTTAAAAATATCTTCTTAGATCCAGAACACCCTCTTGATTCCTAAACAACTCAACATTTAACTATGAGACTCTAGGTATCTATTCTTCAACCACCTCAGAGACCTGAGAGGGATAAATATATCTGATTATATAGGAAGTGCAGGGCCTGCAGCTTCCAAAACTAAAAAATGACATACCAGTGGCTGCCTGGACAGTTCCCATTTTCTCTCCATACATTACAG
>CAJQZJ010032004.1:6915185-6939344 GCA_907164525.1 Lophiomys imhausi | reverse complement strand
TCTGACAGACATTGGTTGTAGAGCAGGAATTATGAAGGACTTACCTACCCTGTCTTGGCAGAGCTATTGCCTAGCTTTCTTACAGCCCAGGAACACCCTCCCAATGGTGACACTGCTCTCTGCAGGCTGGGACCCCCTGTACCGGTTAACAGTTGAGACAACACCCAGCCCCGGGCTTTCCCCCCAGGCCAACTGGACCTAGGCAATCCATCAGTTGAGGTTTTCCTCTTAGATGACTCTAGACTGTGTCAAGTTTACAATTAAAGCTAACTCTCTTAAAATGTTTTGGTTAGCACATAGTACATGCACGCATATTATTTGTGTATAATAATGGTGTTCAATGGGATACTTCAATACAAATGTGCAATAGTGCACTGATCGAATTCAGCCCCCTTTTACCCACCTTCCTCAAGGCCTTTTTCCCTTCCAAGAAGCTTTAATTCCAAAGCCTGCTCTGCCTCTCATTCCAGACAATAGAAACCCTAACTAAGACACTTCCTAGGAGAACCAGGCCAGGAAGTCTCTGCTGTGTCCATTTCATAAGTAACAACTGAGGCTCTAACAATTTAAGAAACCCAATCCCCGCCACAATTAGGCCACTTTCCAGGTCAGGGTCACTCCTTTGAATGTGAGCTCAGTTATCTCAGACTAGATTCTAAAATGGTGTGATGAGAAATGAGTGGGCCCTAGGGAGAGCTCTCACCTTGGACACCGGGTGGCTCGGATATGGACCTTGGTGTCTGTGAGAGAACAAGAAAGCCACTTCAGTGTGGCCCTGGCCTCCGGTCAGTGCTGCTTCTGTCTGAAGACTGTAGCTTTGCATCTCATTTACAGGAAGATAAGATAGAACCTTTGTGCTGGGCTTGAAGGAACTTATGAAAGGCCACAGCGTGTCTTCAGACATATGTCAACTATTTATCTCTTGTTTTCAACAAACGAGTCCTCTGCATGCATTTTGAGATTGTCTCAATCATTGGTTTTCTCTAGATTCCCCAGTCCCTGTTGCAGCAGGTATGAAAAAACAAAACAAAACAAAACCCACTAACCACTCAGGCTGTGGTGCGGAGGGCCTGTGAGACAGTGTGCAAGGTGCTGGGTTACACACAGCTCACTGGTGTGAGAACAGGGTACACTAGGACCTGGGATCCCCAGATGCCCAGATGCTTCAGGTTTGTTAGCTAGGCATTTAGAAGCAAGGATGAAAGAAATTATTCTCAATCCCCCAAATATTATCACCTCCAAGTGTGTGTGTTTCCACCATCTGGCACTGTGTGTGTGTGTGGGGGTGGGGGGCACAAGTTCTGAAAGTTCTACCAACATGCACGGGAAATTGAATCCTCTTTCACTGAAGGTAGACAGGCAAGAACTGTGTGGCCACTTGGATGCCCTCTGTTTGAGGGCACTTGGAATGGATGACCTTAAAATTTGAGAACCTAATGCTGGTAAGAATAAGATGCCTTAAATTTTACTTAAAAATTATCCCAAGTATCTCTTTCTAGGTTAGAGGACAATTTGAGCATTATTTGTTTTATAGCCTTGAAAAACTATATTGATATTGTATTTTAAAATGCCTTGCTGGAATATTGCCACTGAAACTCAGTGGAGAATCTTTTAAGACCTGGATCTAAAAGGTTTGACAAAAACCGGATTTTGCTTTTGTTACGGTTTTGTCTTAGTTAGGGTTCCTATTGCTGTGAAGAGACACCATGACCGTGGCAACTGTTATAAAGAAAAACATTTAATTGGGGCTGGCTTACAGTTCAGAGGTTTAGTCCATTATCATCAGGGCAGAAAGTATGATGGCGTGCAGGCAGACACTGCTGGAGAGGTAGCTGAGAGTCCTACATCTGGATCTGCAGGCAGCAGGTAGAGAATAAGACACTAGGACTGACCTGAGCTTCTGAGACCTCAAAGTTTATCTCCTACTGACATACTTATTCCAACAAAGCCACTCCTACTCCAACAAGGCCACACTTCCCAATAGTGCAGTCCTTATGAGCCTATGGGGCCATTTTCATTCAGATTACAACCTTTCCTTTTCAAAATGAACAAATCTCCAGAGTGCTACCATTTGTAGGTGTTTTAGATAAAATGTTGAAATTTACGAATAATTTATTTTATAAAAACATCAGATTTTAAAGTTTCTGTTAATCACATATTCAAATTCCTAATAGTTCCTTGGTTGGGAGAACAAAAGGTGTGGAAACTGGACCCCATGCTAGAGGTGGGTAGTCTACATGTGAACAAGTCAGTGTCCCAGGCCTCACATCTGTTGCAGCTGTCAGACTTGGCACCACTGCTCATGTTGGGGGTGGGATAGTGCTCAGTGTGATTCATGCATTGAGAGCATCATCATCCTTTGGAGTTACAGAAGCAAATTCTCAGATCCTCCAAACAGATGTAGCGAGTTGGCGTATCTGGAGGTTAGGCACGGCCACAGTCTCTGCAGGTGATTCCAGGGTTTATTGGTATTGGGAAGCATTGACCCTAGGCTAGTTCTGAGTGTGATTTCCAGGAGAACTTACTAAAAATCATCTGCAGCATGTTTTCATGGGGCTTTGGCAGGTGAGGGTTGAGATGTTCCATGATCCTTTCAAATGCTTAAAGGCCACCAAGATGGAAAAATAGTAATAAATAATGAATTGTTGGGGCAGAGGAGCAATTGCTCAGCCTGTGAAGTGCTTGCCTTGCAAACATGAGGACCTGAATTTGTCTCCAGCATCTACTTGCTTAGGCAAGATCTCCAGTTAGCTGGACCTGCAAGGCTTCGAGCCACTGACCGTGGTTTCCAGCAAATCTTCCACCTTCATGAGCATGTGGAGCATTAAGACTTTCTGATTTCATCCTATCCTTGAAAGCCCCTCTGTGTGACTCCTGGCAGCTGCCTGCTCATCTCTGCCACTTCTGTCCCCAGCTGCAGTCTGGGAAGTGCAAACCAGAGGGTTGGGATTCTGCCACACTTGAAGGAACAAGACCCTACCTGGACTCTCCAGGACTGGACTGCCCGGTACTTAGACTGTAAAGCCAGGGCATCTGAAAGCAGGTCTCCTGAAGCACTGGGCATGGCAACCTAAGGAGCTGGAGCAAGTCCACACTAGTAGGCATTAGGATTTACCTAACTATCCCCTGAAAGACAGACTATGGGACTTAGGATTCCAAGGGTGGCTACTGATCACTTGTCAGGTCATCCTGAGGAGGCCCTGCTTCCATATTTTCCCAGAGCCATTTGGACCTGTTAGATAAAGAAAGCTATAAGAATGGGAGAGAACTGGGGCAGGAGAGCACAGGGTGGTTGAGGACTGGGGAGAGGAGTCTGCTCGTGAGCTGGTAGTGAACACAACATATTTAGTACCATAGCTGCTGCTTGTTCTGCTTCAGCCATGGTCACGTGAGTGTCTAACCTGCAAGATCTTTGCATTTGCTTTGAGGGTACAATGAGGGGGTAGGGAGGAGGTAACATCTAAGTCTGTACTTGGAGTTTCCACAGGTCTTCGTGAGAGGTGATGTCACATGTCTTCTTCAGGCAGTGGACCACATGACCCTGGCAGGGACATGGAACCCTTCTGCAGCACATTCTTTATGGACAGATCTGTTTCCATACAAACTCCAGCTTCTCAGTGTTCTCAAGGCAACATGGGAATATCTGTATACAGTAGTTCCCATTCCCTAGCGGGTGTGTCCCAAGACACCTATGAATGCCAAAGCACTGAACTCTATATTGGCTAAGTTTTCTCCTATGGATAAGTACCCATGATGAAGTTTAATTTAAAGTTAGGCTCACTGAAACTAGCAATAATAGATAATAATAAAATAGGAAATTATAACACGATATTGTAAAAACATTAATGAATTATTTATTCCTGGGGAATGTTTTGCTTAATCTTTTCGGGTAACTGAAATCACGGAGAGTAACACAAGAGCCTGGGAGCTGCTTCTCTCGACTGCCAGTTACCACGGTTTTGTTTGTTTCTAACTCAGGTTAGAGATGGCAAGATAAATTTGTTTAACTCTTCTGCCTCACAAACTCCCCCTGAAATGACCTAAGACTATAAAACCAGGAAAGGATTCATCACCAGGGAAATCGGAGCAGTGTCAGACGCGGGGAGGTGCTTGGTATTTCTGGTACCCAGAATGTGGCTGAACAAGATGAGAGAAGGGCCTGTCATGCCCATGACTTGATACCTGCAATGGAACAAGCAAATGGGTGGGTAGAATTCTCAGCAAAGCTCCCCACCATGGTCTCAAATGTCAGAAGTTCTGGGCAGCAGCCAAAGGGAGGAGTGTGTTACTGTTGAGTTCAGACCCGACATTGCTATGTTGTGCAAGCTTACCAGCCACAGCTCTGTCCTCTGTTAAATAGAACGTCTATAGTATAAAATGCAATAAGGACTTAGGCTACAGTACACACCTAGAGACACAGCTGGAAGGTAATAGCAACCCTTTAATGATTACTGCCTGTCACTGACTGCTAAGGTTTTTGGCACAAATATATTGCATTGCTAACCTTCAAGGAAGCTTTTGGGAAGTGGCCTCATTCTAAGGCAATGTCTCTAATGAGGCAACTGGAGTTCAGAAAGGGCGAGACACTTCTTCAAGGTTCATCCTATTTTGGGTAGAATAGGCCCATGCTCCAAGTCGTAAACCTACTTTGCTATTATTTCTGTTTTGTTTTTGTTGTGTTTACTCACGTAGCTCTCAGGTTGACCTCCAACACCCTATCTTCCTGTTTGTACTAGGTTCAGAAGTTATAGATCTAAGCTGCCACACTCAGCTAACACTTCTCTTTTGGGCAGTGCTTGATCACAAACATCTGTCTCATGCACACAAGGTGAGCATTTCACCAGTGAACTCCAAAGGTCTCAGTGACATTCTTCCAAGCTGTAACATTTCACTAATGGTATGTATCCAGGCGGTATAAATCCTTGAACTCAATTGGTGGTACATCCAAAACACTTACCAAGTTGCCACTGTCTTTTACATAATTCAGTATAATGACCGCTCATACAGCATTGGTTGTGTTAGCAGTTTGTTATCTAGAGATGATTTCAAAGCACAAAGGAGGGGATGTTTAGGTTCTATACTACATATTGTTTTTCCTACTGAAAAAAATATTAAGACAGTCTGCCCTCAAATGTGTGATCCACCTGCCTCAGCCTCCTGAGTGTTGATGTCACAAGCTGTGAGCCTCCATGGCCAGCATACAGCGTTTTTCAATAAGGAGCTTAAACATGTGTACAGTTTGGTAACTGTGGGAGGCCCTGGAATGAACCTCCCATGAACACTCAGGGATCACCATATTACAGTCCTTTAATAACTTTCTAAACAGACATTTAGTTGAAGACAATAGAGTTTGGGGCTTAAACCAACAATTGGATAGAAACATTTGAAAGCAAGCCTGTTCAATCCCAAGTCTCTCTTTAGTAGTGTTCTGCTGCTCTTTAATTGATATAGTCTATAGAATATCATTCTGCTTATCATCTTTGGATTATATTTTACTCCCAGTAGATACAGGGGAAGACTTCAAACTGTAGTCCCAGGTCCCTGGCATTCTTTGCAGAAGTGGATTACTGAGCATGCAAATGCTTCTAAACTACTGCATTTCTCTTCTGGTAGGACTCACTGAAAACATCGGACTCCCTCTGACACTGTTTGAAAAACACGACCCTTGGCCAGCCTATGTCACATATACCTCCCCGACAGTAAAGCGACTCATTGACAAAAGCAGAATCAGAGAACTGGAGTTCATGAATGCTGCTAAGGAAATCCACAAACCAGTGAGGCCGAGCAAATCCAGTTTCATGCAGCTGAAGAGAAAGAAGTCATCCAAGATCTCAGGAGAATTCCTCTTGAAGGATGCCCTCTCAGAGACCCCATGGGAGTCTCGCACCACAGCAAAAATGAGTTCTACACTTAACCCAGAACATGCCCAATCACAAATGGAAGCCAGAGAGGGGCCTACGTCCATCTACAACAAGATCATTTTCTCCAGGAGGCCTGTGATGAGGAAGCTCCCATATTGCTTACTACAGGACAGCAAGGAGACGCATGCCAAAGTTTAGCAAGGAGTGCTGTAGCCAGCTCCTGAAAATGTACAAGAGTTAAGCTCCATTTGCTGCAAATTATACCATGTCCTTGCAAGTTGCAGTTGTTGTTGTTTATACAGAGGTTGGCAGACGGAGACCTTATCAGAAAGTGGGCTTGGAGGTGTTTGGGCAGACAACCTCAAATACTGGAGTCTGTTGGGGGTAGGGCAGCTGCAGCTGCTGAAGGCCTAACTACAGGTGTGTTTGTCTACGTCAGGACAGCAGACACAGACCACAGCAGTGGCTTTCCCAGACATAATTTAATAGGCTCTTTACCCAGGTGACTAGAGAGGGCAGAAAGTACCCTCAGGTTGTCAGCCTTAGCAGCGAGCACCTGTAATTACTGAGCCACCTTCCTGACACTTGTGAGCTTCTTTGTTTTAGTTAGGGGAACAGACTTGGTGTGAGTATGGGGGAAGGATTAGGATTCAGGGGTGAGTTCCTGGGTGGCCACTAGTTGCTATCTGTTAGATGACAAGCTGGAAATTGCCCCACCTATGCCCTGCATTAGCTCCAAAGCAAGTGATTTCTCCTCAGTCACCAAGCCAATAAACTATGTCTTCTGGCACAGATGGTCTCCTTTTTTGGGTTTAGCTGCTGGCATGGATGACCCTACCCATGTTTCTGTGTATTTGTAAGGCAGTTAGTGCCCGTCTCCTCCAGGTCCCAGTATACAGGGTGCAACTACTAAGAGTTGGAACTGGCATCTGAAAGAGCCCAATTCTCCTGCACGCCTTTTCTCTATCCACTGTAAACATTTGGCATCACTCACTGGTGTAGGTTTTCAGATTCTGACTCCTGTGCAGTTCTGTCCAAACACCACTGCCAATTAGAAGCCCCCAATCCACTAAAAAGGGGGAGAAGTTGGGAAAAAGATATTCCTTAAATTAAAAAAAAAAAAGCAGCTAGGAGGTTAAGGGAGAAAAGGGTAGAAGGGTGGAACTGGGAGCGGAAGGAGGAAGGGGACTATGATTGAGGTGTAACTTGAATAAATAAATGTTAAAAAAAAAAAGAAGCCCCAATCCAATCCTGGGTTCTCAACCCTTGACCAGTATGATTTCTACACAAATCTCATATATATGGATAGTTTCTGTCCTAGAGGCACATGGTAAATTCTAAGGAAGATACTTATCTCAAGACTGTGATGCAATGGCATATACCTATAGTTCTAGCACTCAGGACGGGAGACTGAGGCAGAAGAATGATGGACTACATAAACTCTGTGTCAAAACAGACAAAATAAGTTTAAAAAACCCACCTTTCCTCTCTCTCTTTGAGACAAGGTTGTTCTGTGTATACCTGGCTGTCCTGCACTCACTTTGTAGACCAAACTAACCTTGAACTCACAGAGATCCACCTGCCTCTTCCTCCCTAGTGCTGGGATTAAAGGCGTGCACCTCCACGCCCACCTTCTTCTTTCTCTTTATGGGCATTTCTACCTCGGATGTGTCTGGGAATACATGGGTTACGGCACCTCTTTGAATGTTACCAGGGGTCTGAGTTACTGTGGTTCTCCTAATTCTTTAAGGACAGAGTGATGTGGAAATTTGCATAGGCATAAAGGTATTGTTTTCTTTATAGTTAATAACCTCTAAAAATAGGTACTCTATAGTAATCAATTTTAGCTAGCGTGATTTCAAATAATTTAATTCTCAGCCTAATGTAACAACATAGGCATGAGCCACGGATATCACTCACACCTTCTGCCTGGATGGAAAAGGGAGGGCCTGAGTTTTGTGCATGCAATATCTCATGGGGCAATTTTTAAGACAGTAAAAAAAAATCATTCAATTCCTTTTGAAATGGAGAACTCAGCTTAAGTCTAGGTTAGGACACTGGGGTCTGGCCATTTCGCCGCTTGATCAGCTCTTGCTATATTTACAAGACAACTGGACATGCTACTGGGAAAGGATTGTCCCAGGGAAGACACTGCTGGGCAGGACTAGCTGGGCGGGTAAGAAAGCATTTGTCACTGGGTACATGATGATCCTTAACCTCAGAGACTTAGTGTGCAATGCTTTGATGTATCACTGCTTGAGACCTTCCCGAGGGCTACGGGGATGGAGACCAGTGAGTCCATCTCCCCAAAGGATGGTTTGACTAAAGTCCTAGAAGTCCTGGAGTACCAAGACAAAGTGGAGGTGACTTCACAGCCCACCAGCACACAGGTCCCACTGCCTTCGGTGTGGCTTTGAAATCTTGAGGTCTGGGAAAGCTCAGAGCTGGACCAGCTTTGTTCATCCCTGGTGTTTCCAGAAATAAGCATGGAGCCTTTCCAGGGCCCTGACATCTATCCAGAGCAGGCAGGGCAGGCAGGGCATGCAAGAAGTGGAATGTGGATTATTTCCACCTAACCTCATCTGCTGAGGGAGGCCTGCAGTATCTCAGGTTACTCTGAGCACAGTTAATGGCAGTCTTGAAGAAGGAACTGACTTTCTCTGATGTCTCACAGCCTACAGCCACCTCTTCTTTATCTTCTTTGTGTGTGGTGCCTTTTGCTTAGCAGAGTTGCTGCTGCAATGGGTCTCCCTGCTTCTGCAGTCTGCAGAACCAGAATGTGCTCTTTCTTAGCCTGTCAGTGTTGCCGGTGACTAAGGCCACATTCTGACACCTTTCATTCAGCCGTTTTACACAAATTCCCTGGCTTCCTGTGCACAATGTTTTTACCATCTGCGAATTCCAAAGGGTTGTGAGACACTTGATGTTTAACTTTCATGGCATATTCAAGCTGCTGTTCAGTTTTGCCTTGGACATCAAGCAGTTCTACATTCTTGAGACTCCTTAATCGTAGCCTGGGGCACGTCTTGATGGAGATTAGGTCTGGTCAACTGATAAGAGGCTGCAGGAGTCTTCAAGGCAACTTTCAGAACAGAGATATGGGCAAAGCAGACATTTGCAGGGTTCTCCTGGGATCTCTCTAACTGGAATGAGAGGTAGAGGTGAGTCGAAAGCAGATTTGATAGAAATGTTGTGAGTCATGCTGAAATAAGGTGGCTGCAGCATGCTCAGTGTACCCATTCTTTTTTGTCATCTGTGCCCTTATGCAGGAGGGGTAACTGTCATACTGTTCTGTAGCTTCCTCCTTTAGGCAAGGGAAAATATAACAGGCACCTTAAGTTGATGATTTCTGGGCCTTGCTAGGGCTCCTGCAAGGTAGCTAAGCAGTCATGAGAAGCAGAGAATCCAGCATAGGACAGAGACCAGCTAGCTCCCTGCACTGGAATACCAATCACCTACTGACCATGTATGTGTGAAGATAAAGAGCAAAGCTTAAATGCTCCAGCTCTCCAGTCCCTCTCTGTGTGTCAGCAGCTGCAGTAAAAAAGATTATAAACGTGTTTTTGGTAAGCTGTGTCCAAGCAAACGGCCACCTGCACCACATGGTTGTTTTTGGCTTTAAGTCAAAATTTCCCCCTAGAATCTTTTAAGGAATCTCCATCTGTATGTATAGACCAAGTGCACATTTTTAGAGCTCTCAAGTTATCTGTGGCAGAGAGAGCATAGGCTGAGAAAGTCATGGAAGGGGTTTGGAGGAAAGTAAACAGAGACCCGATTGATGCTCAAAGCTGAGTTTCTGTGTTTTGAAAAATGTCTTCCTACTTCTTACCCCTCTCTGTCCTCTAGCCCTTATTTGGGACCCAGAGCCTCAGGCAACTACTTGGAAATCACAGGGTGACATTACTAGACCCATAGGAAACAGCTGGTTTCCTGAGACCAGCCAGGGGGCATTATAGAACGCCTGTACTGTTGTGTCCTCATGGGGCCCTGACACTTGGCACCCATTCGTAGGAGGCCTGGCACACTGCAAATATGGAACAAGAGACCAAGTTAAGTGTGAAGTTATGTTCCTTCTGGTAAAGGTTACAGAAGAAAAGTACATTTGGAATTTCCTCACCCCATAGTCTATGCCACCACACATTCTGTGCCTCACTCTAAACTGGTTTCTCCATGTGGAGCTGCCTTCCTGGTGGGCACACAAGCCAAATGTAAGGTGGCATGGCCTTAACTTTATATTCCAGGGGCAATAGAAATTCCTATCCCATCCCTGGCATTTCCAGGCAGTTCTTTTACTAGGGCACAACATGGCTAATGGCATGTGCTCACTTCCTGTCTCTATTCAGTCTTTCAGCAACCCAGAGCAACCTATTATTCTTAGTAGATAAAGGGACCAAGAAGTCACAGAATTTTAGACAAGTTGGGAACTTGACTCCTGGCACTGTTTCTGCTCATGTGCCAAGTGGGGTGGATATTTTGTAGAGGACAGCTGTGTGGAGAGCTAATCGCAGCTGGAGGGCAGTTGGACCACATTTCAACTCAGAACTTTCCCTGAGCTCAGATCACCTTAGATTGCTGTCAGCGATAGTCCTGCTGGTCTGTGATTGCTGAACCCAGGGTATATTGTAAAGCAGCTTTACTTGAGGCCCTTCATCATGTGTTCAGCTTGCTCTGTGCCTGTGGCCCCACAGGTGTTGGACAACCTGGCCATATTCTCCTATATCCCTTGGAGTGTGGTGTGTGGTCTGGCCAAGAATTGGTGCTCAAATGTTAATTGAGTAAGGAGTAAGCTCTAAGACTCAAAACAAAAGGTACTGAGAAGAGACTCTTCAATGGCAAGAGGTTGGAAAACAACACATTGCTGTAGGCAGGAATAGGCTGCCTTGCCCTGGAATTTACTCCTAGTCTTAATACTAATATTTGAGTAGAAGTCCCCTAATCGAGAATCATACCCCTGGAGACTAAGGAGCCACTGATTGAGTAAAGTGTCCAGTGGACACTTTTTATGTGTTTTTTCTTTTGGGATTCTGGAAAAACAGAAGGAACATGGGACACAAAATCATAAAACATATGATTATTCTGTTTCTTTAAAAAGGACTAATTCAAGCCTGTGTGACAAAATTCCAAACTTATTATTTTTTCTCTAGCCTTTATCAGAAAGGACATAATTTCACAACCCTAATGCAGCATGCTGACAGCCATCCTGCAAATGCACACCAAGTGCTTGCTTATTCCAGGCATCATGTCAGGGCTCCAGGTGGACACAGAAGACACGGGATTCTATTTTTGTGGTAGAGACACTGGACAAGCATACTGTCCGGGCAGTATAAGACATGTTATGCAGAAGCAAAGGGCGCTGCAAGAGTGTATTTGCTGAGGGCCCATGACCTCCCTTCCTCATGCAGAGGGGATTATGGAAGGATGCAGGATTAGTGTCAGGACAGCTGCTCATAAAAGAGAGTGAGGTCATGTCGAAGCTGCGGACAAATTGAATTTTCATGGCTGGGTGAGTTTTTAAAACTTTGCAAAGCTGTCTTCAGTTTATACTCAGCCCCGTTTCCATGTTTGTTTCTGTAGCACCATGGAGCTGATCTCTAGTTCAGGCTGGCATTCGGTGACAGCATCTCTCTTTCTGCTCCTGGTGACAACACAGAGGAAGAGCCAAACATTTGCAGTTTGTCCCAGGGCTTACTTACTCTCGGCCTGATTTTCTGTTCTGGAGGACTAGGCTGGGCAGCGACAAAGGAGACCTTGAGTGCTCTTAAGTGTTCACCCAGACCTTGGCAGGTGCCAGGCTTCACCCTTCAGTAGCCTTCAGAGTCCAACCTCCGTTTCCCTAGATCTCACCCGAAAGGGCCAGTTCTGTCCTTTGTGTTGTCTCTGTAATGGGAGCTCTGTAGCTGGGGCATGGGATGCACTATGATCGTAACATTACCTTTGTTGGTGTGGTTCTTTCCTTTTTCTCTGTTCCTCCTATCTATTTCTTATGTTCCCCTTCTTCCTCCCTTGTCCACTTCCTGCCCTCCTTTCTCTTCTTTTGTTACCATTTGATCTCCGTTGTCTCTTTTTGGTGATTGCAAAATAAAATGGTGCTTCTTGTAACTAGTTTTCTTACAATCCTCTGTCAACGAGGATTCTGACCTCTGCAAACTTTTAGGAGGGCATGTTCTTTTCATATTCAGTTTTCAGGAGTAGAAGCCTTCATCCTGAGGACAACAGGAAGTTCCCAAACAGTTTCTGTAAAGCTATGAGGGATGCTTGCATATTCTGCAAAACTGTCTCAATGGCCTCTTGTCACCCTGGCCACATATCTCATACCAGGAAAAAAAATCTTCTTTTACCTCAACATAGTCATTGACACTCTTGCAGACTCCCAATGCATAGCCCTGTCTAGAGCATAAAGGCCAAACCTTAAAGGCTTGGGGAGAAGGGCAGCAGAATGCTAGTTGCTGCTAGACAGGGTTATTTTCAGGGGGCCACAACCTAAATTTGATTTCTTTTCTCCACTGAGGGCCAGATCCACCTTGAACATGGATCTCAGTACTTCCATGTTAATTCTAAACCACACAATTTCTCTGTTAATCTTAAAGATGTAGTCTCCTGAACCCCACTTTCTCTTACCAATAACTTCCTTATTTCCTCCATCACAGACATAGTGCCTGCCACTGGTAATACTGAAGCTGTATTCCCAAGTTGTACCTAGTTCTGAGGAAAAGACAATGACAATACTCTTCCTATCGTCTGCCTTGTCCCATCGAGCATGACAGAACTGCTGGGGTTGTGTAACAGCTTAGCAGAACTAAGGACTCAATTTGGTCCTCTATCTACTTTATGTCACTTATAGATTGTAAATATGACTGTGAAGATTGTGTAAATGTTACTGCTCTGTGTGGTTGGAGAATGACAATAAAAAACTCTGTGTGTTCAATACTTCTTAAAATGCTGTTAAAAAATATTGCCTATCTAGTTTGTTGAATCCAGGCACAGTACCTATGATGTGGAAGCCTGTGTTTATATGGAAGGACACGTAATATGTTCAACTTTTTCACTTGATGCCAATACTGAGGAGCTACTGAGAAAAACCCACTCTGAGATTCAGAGACCTGGGTAAACATACTATAAGCTCCCATAAGTAGAGAAAGATACCATCCTTCCGGACCTCAGCCTTTCTCAGTTAGACACTTGGCCTATCCACATGGGTACCATCACCTTCCCAGCTCCACAATCCTCACTCTAGCTAGATTCTCCTCAAGTTGGTAGATCACAGCCCCTCAGAAGAGGGCATGGAGTAGCCCTGAATCAGCACATGTGTTCAGCAAGCATCCGTGGATTTCTAACCTGATTAGAAGCAGAACTCACGTTGCCAGCTGCTGGGATGCTCCATGTAACCTGAAGCATAGTGAACTCGCAGATTTGGGCTGAAAGCCCATGTGGTGGGTGGGCATGGGAGGCTCTCTGCCTGAGGCCTAGAACTGGCAGTGGACTGTATAAGGTGGGCTATGGCCCCTGAGGTAGGGCTTCAGTTGGGACATATCTTATCTTGCGTATCTCACTGCTGCATATTAGAGTTCTGAATTGGACTGTACTAAATTAAGACTTTTTTGGTCATGGGCGAAAAATTGTTTTGATAGACACACAAATTTATAGTGACATGGGGTAGGTGATGCCTTCTAGAGTTGTATAATCACCACATCTGCCACTATACAGGAGCTCTGGAAGGAGACACTATCCCTCTTCATGGAAGGGTAAGTAAGATTCTGTCTGGTGTGTGTGTGTGGGTGTAGGCACAATGAAGACATTACACGTAGGGCTGGAGGGTTGGAGGGCTCAGTAGATAAGAGCAACAGATGCTCTTTGAGAATGCAGGTTAAATTCCCAGCACCCTCATGGTGGCTTACGATGGCAACTCTAGCTAACAGCTCTGCAACTGTGAGGAGCCCTCAACTCAATGTATTAGTCATCTTTGTGCAGCTGTGACAAAGTAGCTTTACAAGCTTTGAAGAGAATGGTATTTTTTTCTGCTCATTGTTTCAGAGGTCTCAGTACATGGTGGACTGGTTCCATTGCTTCTGAGTCTGAGGAAGCTCATTATTAATTACCTCATAGTGGCCAAGAGACAGAAAGAAGGAAGGGAAGATGGGAGAGGGAAATAGAATGGAAGGGAGAGGGGGAAAGCTTGATTTTGAAGTCTCTAGGACGAGATACATTATTCACAGGCACTCAACCAATGACCTGCTTCTTTCAACCATAAGCTCTGGATGGACTGTGAGCTCACCAATAGCTTAACCCATTGATGAGCTAAGTGCCCTCCTGGTTTCAGCCACACTAGGGACAAAGCCTTCAACATAGGAGTCTCTGGGCACATTTCAGCTTCAATCCATAACAGAACCACTCAGTGAGCTGCCACCATTAGAAAGTGCTTAGCCAGGCAATGGTGGCACATACCTTTAATCCCAGCACTCACAAGGCAGAGGCTGGCAGACCTCTGAGTTCAAAGCCAGCTTCTTCTACAGAGCGAGTTCCAGGATAGCCAGGGCTACACAGAGAAACCCTGTCTCAACCCCCACCCCCACCAAAAGAAACAGTGTTTATCTCAAGTAGCTCAACTTTGGTAGCTTGTTCTGCAGCAGTGGATAGTGAATGTAGGTCAGCTCATTCAAGGCACAGACATGAGGGACATGTGTATATGATTGGTAAAGTAAAGAAATACACTGGGGTGATGGCTTAGTCAATAAAATGCCTGGTGTGCAAGCATGGATCCTCAGAGACACATATCTGAAACCCCAGGGCTGGGGTTAGGGAGTGGATATGGGGACAGGTGGATCCTTGGATCTCATTGGCTGGCCAGCCTAGTCCAGTAGCAGCCCAATGAGACACATCTCAAAAAACAAAGGTAGGGTTTTAGTAGCCCTTCCTCCATTGGATGGCTCCACATCCCTGGGCATATGGGCAGCACTCAGATTTTTAAAAACAAAAAAAGAAGGCATGGAGTTGGGAGGGTGATGGGGTGGGGCATACTAGCTGGAGGGGGAGGTAATACTGGATGGACATAATAAATACACTGTAAATGTATGAAAAATTCAAAGGCTAAATAAAAGTATTATGAAAAGATAAGGTGGAGAGTGACTGAGATATGCCTCTGACCATGCACCCATATGAACACACACAAACCCAATACACACACACACACGCACACCCAATACACACACACCACACACATACCATACACTCACCACACACTCACCACACACATACCCAATATACACACACATCACACACATACACACACACCACACACACACATCACACATACACCACACCACACACACATACACACACACACCACACACACACACCATACACACACACCACACATACACACACCACACATACACACACCACACATACACACACACCACACCACACACACACACCATACACATACACATCATACACACCATACACATACACATCATACATACCACACACACCACACACACACACACACACACACTACACATATACACACACAGACCACACACCACACACACACACACCACAGTCACACTCACACACACATCACACACACACACCACACAACACACACCATACACACACATACCAACACACACACACCATACACACACCACACACACACTACACATACACACACACACACACACACACCACACACACACACACCACACACACACACACACACACACACACACACACATACACACACACTGCCCACATACATCACACACCACACAATACGGCCTCTGTATTAAGCTCTTTACTTGTCAGTTCTTTTTCATAATCTGTCATTTAAACATCACCCATCTTCTCACTTGTTTTTCAACATTTTAGTATTATTGTATAGATTCATTATTTCACTGTCAGCCTAGTTAGTACTTTTATTTGCGACTTTTTAATTCTGACTCCACTGCAAAGGCTTTCCTCAAGATGATATGCAAAGATTGTCTCACATTTCTTCTGGTATACTTGTAGATTTTTTTCTTTCATTTGAGGATCTATTTTTACCTGTAATATTCTTTCATATGAAGGTACAACAGAAGCTTGCCTGATTCAATCCAAGTTTATCCAGCTTTGCCAACAATATTTATTGAACTGTCTTTCTTACTGTGATGTGTATTTCTTCATACCCAATTCTGTACTTTCTAGTTTGCTCTTAGACTATTTCAACTCATTAATCTAAATCCCAGAATTAAACTGCCTCACGAACATAGCATTATAATCTTCCCTCCTTTCTTCCTCCCTTCCTTCTTTCTTTCTATCTTTTTTTCCTTTCTCTTTTGTTTTTTGTTTTGTCCCCCCACCCCACCCTCCCTGCCGCCAGAGTAGCCCTGGCTGTCATGGAACTTAGTCCATAGACCAGGCTGGCCTCGAACTCAGAGTGCTGCGATTAAAGGCTTTCATTATAATCTTTTGATATGTGGAAAGGAGTAAGCCAGAGGGACTTTCTGAAGTTTTGTTTTTGGTTTTCCTCAGCTCCCTGAGTCATTTGGCAGGGATGCAGGCAAGTTTAGGTAGCAAATTTGTTGTCCTTTCTCTTAGGTGCTGGGGATGTGAGTGGAGCACCAGACCCCGAGGCTGTGCACTGGCCAGCTCTGTCTTCCCGCTGAGACTTCATATCCAGAGGATGGAAGGGTGTTATGGTTTGAATGTGTAATGTCTCTCACAGGTCCATGTCTTTGAACACTTGGTCCCCAGTAGGAAGGGCTGTTTTGGAGGACTGTGGAACCTTTAGGACTACGCCCTAACTAACGTGGGGGTGGGGCCTTGAAAGTTATATCTACTTCTGATTCTGGCCCCTGGTCTGCCTGGCAAAATAGGAACAAATCATGCTACAAGGTTCCAGCATCATGGACAAAGTCACTGTAGCCACCAAACTTTCCCTGTCATCATGTACCATACCTTCTGGAACTGTGAGCCTGAATAAACCTTCCTAGTTGCTTCTGTCGGGTATTTTGTCATAGTGAGGAGAAAAGAAACATACAGAAAGTAACAACCTTCTTGTCTGCCTTCAGTTCTCCTGGGCCACAGCTCTGCTTGTGCTGAAGTGATGCTGAGCTTGGGTTGTCTCCAGCAGGTACGATAGGAAGGGCTAGAATTTGAGCTTTCTAACTTAGTAGTCTCAAGATATTATTTTTTTAAAAAAAGAAGGAAGGAAGGAAAAGAAGGAAGGTAAAAATGTAAATCAGAAGAAGGAAAACCCACCTTAGTGCCCTTGGTGTATGGCTGCTGCACAGGACATGCGGGGCAGGCTGTGCAAGCTAGTGTAGATATGCTTTCTTTAGCCCTTCTGCATTGTTTTCAGATGCAGTGGGAGGTTGGTATGAGGTTAATGTTTGGAGTGGGTGGGTGAAGGAAACAAAAACAGATCTTTAGACATTTTTCCTTCTCTGCTTCTTTCGTATAGAATGTCGAAGTGTCCACGGATACAGGCTCCCATTGTGAACCCTTGTTCGGGCCTTCTGAGCCTCTTTGAGAGGTCCGGGAAGTAAAACTAGGCTCTTTGGAGAAGCAGCTACAAGAGAGCCTGGCTCACCCGGACCCTTACCTGGGAACCATTTGAGTCACGTGTTGGATGTCCCATTCTCCTCCTCCAAGCATCATATATCTATACCTGAAATCTATCTATGTATCTATCTATGCATCATCTATCTATCTATCTAATTTATTTATCATTTATCTGCTTATATATCACCTATAAATCATATCTGTTTATCATTCATCTATCTACCCATTTATTATCAATCTTGTGGTACTGGTTTTGGAATATAGGGCCTGACGCATAATAGCAAAATTCTCTACCTCTTAGATGCACAACAGTCCTGGAATGGTATTAGTCAATTCCACTTCTGTGTCATTGCTGTATCTTTCCCATATTCTTAAGGCTTGGTTACAGTTACAAGTTGTGTATCTCTAATCTAAAGTTCCCAAATCTAAAATATGCCAAAATTGGAAATGTTTTTCATGTTAACATGACTTCACAAGAAGAAAATTCCATACCTGACCTCATATGATAGACTACCGTCAAAATACAAGTGTACTAAAAATATTAGGCAGTGTGGGAAAAAAAGAAAGGAAAGAAGGAAGAGAAAGAAAGAAGAAAGAAAAAGGAAAAGAAATAAAAAACATACATGAATTTCATGTTTAAATTTAGGTCTGTCTATTGCTGTAATAAGATACAATGACTAAGTTAACTTAGAGAAGAGTTTCTTGTGTGCTTACAAGTCCAGAAGGTGACTCCATGACCATCATGGAGGAGGGCATGACAGCAGGCAGGCAGCCAGGCAGGCATGGCACTGGGGCAGTAGCTAAACTTACATTTTGATCCACAAGCACGAAACATAGAGAGCTCACTAGGAATGGCATGGGCTTTTGAAATCTCAGAACTCTCCTCCTATATATCCTCCAACAAAGCCATATCTCCTAATCCTTCCCAAATAGTCCCACCAACTGGGACCAAACACTCAAACACATGAGTCTTTGGTAGTCATTCTCATTTGAACCCCCACAGGGTCCCATCCCTTAGATATTTTATCTTACACGCAAATAATCCAAACTCCTAAGAAATCTAAAGTGGAAGCATTTCTGACACCAAGTATAACTGACATTATTACTCACTCTCTGTTGTTATAACTTTTCAGGCTCTTGTAGTGGATGAGACACTTTAGGACAAGGCTCCAATTGCATTCATTTCCTCACTCAACAAGCATGTGCTAAAAACTACAATGTGCTTCAAAGAAAACCTGCGAGAGATAAAGCCAAATTTCTCACTGCCGGGGCCTGCCAGGAGAATATATCAAAAAAGAGTCCAAGGCAGTTTAGGGTAATGCGCTTAGAAATACTCCTTGATAAGAAGTAAATTGAATGCCAAAGAAGTTGATAAAAGGAGGGGTGCCTGTAGGGGACAGGAGTTGGAAGACACAGTTGGGGCTGAAGACAGAGTGACTTTACAGAGAGAAGATTGGAACAGACACAACTACCATATTCCCATGAACTGCAACTTCCAGTGCACCGTTAGTGATGGGGGACACTGGACTGTGGCAGGAATAAAAAGCAGTGCAACTGAGCTTAAGAGTCACATATGAAAGCCTCTCCAGATGGAGCCGACTGAGACAAGGCAGCCCAGAGCCCCTGCTAAGTAAGATAGATAGATGACCACAGTCTCCTCAGTGGAAGAGGGCACGGAGAGCAGAGGAAACTATACACTTTGATCTGTGGGCTCTCTGCCACAGGGGAACATGCTGTACCCCAAGAGGTTATTCAGAGGGACTGCTAGCAGTTGACTGCTTATGTACACTGGCACGCAACCTGAGGCATTGGAATGCTCACGCTTTCAGGGCATGCTGAGCAAGCCGGGCTCACAATATCACCCTTCAGTCTTTGCCCTCCTCAGAACTGGAAGCAGGCACAGAATTAGAGACCCTGGAGAGACTGGAGCCCAGTCGTTCTCTCATGGGATAGTAGTGTCCTGTCTTGAGGGCAATCAAAGAAGCCAGCCATTCAGTGAATGAGTCTCAGAGGGTCTTTTACAGCATCAAGTCAGTGCCCAGACAGTTGGGGGCAGTGCCATCCCTTGGCAAGTTGTCCTGGGATCTATAAGAAAGTAGGCTGAGCAAGCCATGGGGAGCAAGCAGCATTTCTCCACGGTCTCTTCTTCAGCTCCTGCCTCCAGGTCTCTGAGCTCCTTCCTTAGCTGCCTTGTAGAATGGGTTGTAATTCATAAAATGAAGTAAGCCCTTTCTTCCCCAAGCTGCTTCTTGTCTATGGTTTCTATCACAGCTAAACAGAAAGCAAAATGGGACACCAAGAAGTGTTAAATGTGCACAGAGGATGTGTGTAAATTATATGTAAATACCGTGCTGTTTTACAGAAGGAACAGGAACAGTAAATTTTAGTGTCCTTGGGATGTCCCTGAACTAATTCCCAGTGGATACCAAGAGAAGATTATATGTTGAATGGTTTTATATGCACAGACAGTTCATTAGCTAAAGCAAATTATATATATATATATATATATATATATGCCTGTGTGTATGTGTGTATATATGTATTTGCCTTTTGTAATTATGGAACTTTTCTACCAAATGAAGCAAAATGTGGATATCTGTCATAGTGAATAGGTGAAAGATGGGTACCTGTGTTTGGGGGGGGGGGGATGGGGTGGGGTACTGGTGTGTGCCAAGGGGCCACATGCCTCTGCTCTGTTTCCCTCTCCATTTCCCTCTCCCTTTTCCTTGGAGACAACTGCAAGTGACTTCAAGAGGCTGGGCATGTGTGAAGAGAAAGGGGACAGATTCCCCAGAAGCAACCTCCAAGGTGACAGCTGTGGAAACAAAGTTTAATACAGGCTGCAGAAGGGTCCCTTGCTTCCCTAAGTTTATGCCAATGTCCTAGCCCCTGAGATGTCAGAGCGTGACCTTATTTGGAGATAAGGTCTTTATAGTGATAATCATGTCAAATGTGCTCATTAGGGTGGGGCCTAAACCAGTGGGACTAACAGAAAGGGGGAACTTGGATGCTGAGGCAGATGTATGGGGAAAACAGCATGTGGAGACGGAGAAAGCGGTGTATATATCAAGGAGACTAGCAAGGGACTTCTCACCACCCGAGAGCAGCATTTCTCAACCTGTGGTTCTCAACCCATGTTGATTAATGACGTAGCAAAATTACAGTTATGAAGTAGTAACAGAAATAATTTTATGGTTGAAGGGTCAGCACAACCTGAGGAACTGTGTTAAACAGTTTCGGCATTAGGGAGGTTGAGAACCCCTGCAGAAGTCATGCCAGCATCTTGTTCTAGACTTCCAGCTCCCAGAACCAAGTGTACAGCAAAGTCGTGCCTGAGAGTGCAGCTCGGCTGCTTTCTGTGAGGATCTTTGTGTAACAGCCTCAGGGAAGCCTGCAATCAGGGCGCCAGTCAACTTGAAGCGCTATTTAGAGTCTCTCAAGGAAGATGGTGGAGTCCTTGGGGCCTCTGGGAAAAGCTGTTTTTGGCTATCCCACAGTTCTTAGCAAAGAAGAGATTGCTGCCTTGTGCTGCCTGGTACCACCCAGGGGAACCATCTCATTTTCTAAGCCAACTGGATTTCCAATCTAGCAAAACTGGAGAATTCCTGGCGAAATTTGGGCCTTCTAACTTTAGAGGCAGGTCTCATTTCTCAGCTAATCGATTCTGAAAAGGTATGAGTCCTAAATCTTGGAGAGAAATTATAACTTTTTTTCTGAACATTTTCCAGAAGTCAAGCCTGTGGGATGTTGAAGTTCCTGGTTAATGTGGCCTCCTGTTCTCTCAGCTTCACGTCTGTCTGCCCAAGGACACAGCGATTGTTCAAGCTGCTTTACTCTGTGTCCACAAAACAAAACAAAACAAAAAAAACCGGAACATCCCAGCTGCACTGGCTTTCTCCACTTGTAGCCCTTATTTTCTCCTGCCCTATTTCCCTCTTTCAGTAACATCACGTTCTTTCATATGCACATGGATTTAGCTTTTCTTAGCATTTCCTTTTCCCTAGGTTATTTATCTTATTTGCCCTGATAAGAACAATAAAGGCAGGGTCTGGAGTCAGTGGCCAGGTAGAGAGTCCTTGCTTGTTCACTTTCAGCGAGGGTTCAATGATACCTGGTTGTCTATCTGTCTATCTACCTATCTATGTATCATATGGCACCCATCTATTGACCATCTCTTTACAGTTTCTACTGTTCTACAGTATGGTGGGATGGTAATAGCCCATTAGATATTTTCTGAAGAATAAGAACCAAGAATCTCAAAGGCTGCAAAGAAAGTAATGGAGCGATGGGCATGATAACCCCCCTGATTCCATCAGTACACGTTGCATGTATGTATTGAAATAGCATAATATTTTCCACAAAACCATGCAGTTATTACATGTTGGTTAAAAAGGAAAATAGGATCTAAACCTTTATAGATTAAGGGGCTGCAGAGATGGCTCAACAATTAAGAGCACTGTTGCTCTTACAGAGGAACTGGGTTCAGTTCCCAGCGTCCACATGGTGGCTTAGAACCACCTATAACTCCTGCCCCAGGGGATCTGATGTCCTGTTCTTACCTCCACAGGCACTGGACATTTATGTGGTACACAGACAACATTCCAACACACAAAAATTAAAAATTAAAAAATATTTATAGATTAAAATTGTTTCAAATAAAGACTCATACACATTCACGTTTTCTTTTTCTTTTTTTTTTTTTTTTTTTGGCTTTTCGAGACAGGGTTTCTCTGTGTAGCCCTGGCTGTCCTGGACTCGCTTTGTAGACCAGGCTGGCCTCGAACTCACAGAGATCCGCCTGCCTCTGCCTCCCTCCCGAGTGCTGGGATTAAAGGCGTGCGCCACTACGCCCGGCTTCACATTCACGTTTTCTATCCCAGTCACACAGTACAATGTAAAACCTGTCCTCTTGTGGAGATCTCTCCTCTCCATAGGCCTGAGATAGTCATGCTGAGAAGCCCATAATGTGAGCTGGAACTCTGAGCTCTCCAAACTACAGATGCATGTGAGCCTCTTCTGGGGGCTCCAGATCTGCCATGAGCTCCTCAAAGTTGCCTTGCTTCTCCTTAAGACATTTTAGTTTTCAGTTTCAGGTTCAATACATATTTACTCCCAAAAAATATGCATGGAGAAGCTGTAAAGAGAAGAAAACTGATCCTATTTCTTAGAAATCGTTACTAACATTTTAGCATGCCCACTTGAGGGTTTTGCTTTACTGTGACACACACATCTCAAAATGCATATACACAAAAGCAAAGTTAAACACACATTATGTATTTTCGAGGATGGAGTTAAAAATCAGCTCATCACTGCATCCTAAAGTGCAGGAGTTCATGAAATAGTTCTTGGTGAATAGAACAAAACACTGAAGAAAGTTTTCTCAAGGACAAATGATTTATTTGGGACTAATCACAATGGCTTTCTTGGAGGGCATTGTCTCCTTGTCTCTGTCAGCTCAGGCTTGTGGTCCATGTTAATTTCTAACCCTAAAAAGAGTCAGCCTAACTAACTGACTGGTAGACTGGCTAACGAGAGTGCCCATGCACCCCCAGGGTGTGTTTGGGAGGAGTGCTTCAGTGAGGGCACGTAACCGTTTTATTTTATGGACAAGGACAATTTAACAAATACTAACAAGGTTGAGGAACCACCCACAATTTAGGGTACTCAAATAAAAAATCAAACTTTCTGGGATTTATGCATCACCGCACAAAAATTTCACATGGCATTATACAGCCAAGAAGAAAACAATGCTGTTTTTCATCAACAGTTGAATCTCTTGGCTCTGGAGACAGTGGTGGCGGGAACACCACTCAGTGAGCAGAATCCTACAGAGAAGCCTGCATGTTCTTTGACAGGGTCAGAGGGACAGCTTCAAGCTGCTGGCTGGTGATGGTTTCAGGGCTCAAAAGGACAGTGTAGAGTCACTGCCTATCTGAATAAATGTCCTGGTAGCCAGAAATGATGGCTGAGGTAGCTGGTGTTTAAAATACACCGTTGATGAGGATTTTTGATTTTAAGGAGACAGAAATAACCTCCTTTGGAAATGACCCCATTATCCAGAATGGACCCTTGCTTTGTACTGTTTGATGCGGTGTTTGCCACCTTGCTCTCAGAATTATTCAGAAGAGCACGCTGAAGTTGTCTTCTTTGGGTGTAGACAGCTTCCTCATCCTACTTAAATGGTTCTTTAACTAGATTTCTATCAATTAGAAAATTTAGGGCTACTTCAGTGGTGAGTGGGGAACTCATTTGTGCCATGAAGTTCTTTTCACAATACTATTGAGACTGTTGTCCAATGGTGCCCATTTCTCTGTGTGCTACAGTATAATCTATTTGCCTGCCCCAGCCTCTCTAGGCCTGGGCACCTTCATGCAGACTTTGGACTTCCTGACTTACATTTACTAACATTTTTAATGAACATTATCACTATCTATCGCTCTGTGATAGAAGGTATGCTACCACCTTTAAACAGCAAAAGAGAAAGCCATCTGGGTACTTAACATTGTCAAGGTGAGGCCCTGGCGCTGCAGGTCAACCTTTCTGGCACCCAGGACCTTGGGCTTGTAGTGGTGTGTCCAGGTTCTGCCTCCTCACAGGTGTCCGAGCCAGGAGCTGGGGCTCTGTGTAGCCGCAGTGAGCGTGTTCCGAAGATAGATTGGTGGTCCATCTACCTTGAACATAGTGAACCAGAAAAGCAAGCTGTCTGTCTTCCAGCCTGGATGGCTTTAAATTTCAAAATACATTCAAATTTGTGATA